>JAYMTA010004227.1:0-12937 GCA_036897625.1 Pelargonium cotyledonis | reverse complement strand
GTTAAAATTTTGTAATTTTTGGTTATGTAAATTTGTTTGAATTTTGTAGAATTTAAATTTTTTTATCTTTGCAAAGATTGATTAAACTTTAAATAAACAAAAAAAAATCACTGGAAAATGGTGCCGGAAATTTCAAATTTTCCGGCAAAACTTTAAAATTTCCGGTAAAACTATGAATTTTTCGGCGAACATGATGAACATATTTTTGATGAAGAAAGAGTAATTGATTTAAGAGCAATTTTGGTATTTTAAAAAAATTTTGATCATGTGTTGGACACATGTTGAATTTTTTAGAATATTTCGTTAATTTTGACAAAAATAATGGACGAAAAATTTTGTGATATACTTTAAGGTACTTAAAAATAACAAATTATACCTTAAAATAAATATATGCAAAAGTTAAATACTTCAAAATAAATATGTGCAATTTTTCTATATTATATGTATCTCCGTTAAAACAACAAAAAGTCAAAAATGCATATGCGTAGGTACGAGAAAAGATACAATTATGCACTTGAAAACAGAAATCCATTACTTGCTTAAATTATGAATCCATTACGGGCCGTACGAGTTGACTAGTCGAGCTTATCTTTATATCCTGTTAATAAAGAATAGTAATCTAACAAAAATTGTCTCTATAAGGTCTTGCTTATTTAACACATACGCTCCACGACTTCTGAGAGAAATTGGGATATATGCTCCAGAGTCAAAAATCAAACCTCAGTAAAGCTATCTGTTTATGAATGATCTATACACCAGTCACTGAACAATTCATGATTCGATCACATACATCTAATCTATAAATCTCCGAGCAAGAACCACAAGCATAGGTGGATACACAATAACCATGCTAAATTCAATCAATATAGCAGTTTGAAACGGAACAATAGCTCTCTACAAGGCAAATCTGCTCCTCATGGGAGCTACGCTAATTCAAAGCACTAATAGAACTTCAAGGACCAACTTCTACTTTCAAAAGCTGTTGTTACGATATGGCAATAAATATTTTATGATGGATTCATGTGAGGACTATAACACAATTAAATAATCATAAACGGGAACCAACCCTAATATAGATTTATATATGTGCAAGTCAAGTGCTGGTGCTGCTACCTCTTCTTTGAACCGGTTTGTAAAGGACGACGGTGACATATTTTGAACGAAAGCGATGAGTGAACCCAAGTGCCACAACAGATCGAGGGCTCTCTCGGTTCTCAATATAAAGATGATTGAGAGTCGCATTCTGTGGCAATGGCACAGTTCCGGAATCATCTCTGCTTCTGGGGTAGCTAAGCAATGTGTGTTGTAGGTGTGGAGGCACAAGAGGCGGATCTCGGGCATCATCGTCATTACCAGGGTATATACTGTTGTAACTACTGTCAGGGGACCTTGGCACTTCAAACCCCACTACAGTTACATCCTGCACAAAGGTTAAAAAGTTTAATTATCTTTTATTTCAGTACTCCACGAATCACAAAGGATCTATAGCTTACATGATCTTCTTCTCCATATGAGTTGTTCATGTCGAAAAGAGAATACCACAAGCTAACAGAGCAAAATCATCAAATGAGGAAGTTTACAATATGGTTGAGCCTGGAAAGACAGCAATTTCACTCGCATGAGCAATTAAAATTACAATGGCCAAACATAGAGAACAGAACAAACAGCATATTCAACCCCAGGCATCTTGTACAACAAAGAGGCATTATGCACTGGAATGGTCATGATGAGCAAAAAACCTAGTTTCCTTAAGGTTTGGAGAATGGGTGAAGGTTAGTCCTCATTCTTTGAAAAATGATACACTATGTATGCATAATCAATTAAGGGAAACATTATGAAATGAAAAAGGAGAAATGAAGTCATATACAATTAAATTACACCAAAGCAACATTTACAACTTCATAAACCTTCGTGAGGGGGCATAACCAAAAGTTTAAGACAAGTTAAGCCTCTTCCATAAAGCCATTAAGGAGCAAGGGCATGAACATACCAAAAGTTTTACTGTCTTCACATACTTGGTATTAATTCTGAACTTGATTGTGTAGCTTTGACACTAACCCTGGAGCAATAGCTCTTTGAAGACATAAACAAGTTCTTAAAGGGATAAAACTACAAATCATATAATGTTACTATGACCCCCTAAAACAAGGGATATCAGCAGGGTGCTAACTCAAAAGGTGTATTAATCTATAACAGTTGCCTGGATGTGCTTGAGATGGAAAATGAAGAGGAAGGGAGTCCCTTAATATCTCTGTAAAACTCAATTCTCAAGGCCACTTGTGCAGGCCTCATGTAGATAATGTGCTTCAGAGTACCAACTCTGGATACGTAAAGGTTCTTTAAGATATACAACTCCTGGCCACAATATCCTTACAATGGCCCCTAACAAGGACTGATAGGAAGAGTTGAAGGAGTCTACATGGTTGACTTTGAGATGTTTTTCCAAATACTATCTTTAAGGTGCACTGCCTGCCATTCAACTAAGGTCACTACAACAGTACGACTATTTCTCAAAAAGCCTAGGTACAAGTGCACGGATGGTAGTTAAAATTCAAAACTAAATGTATAAAAAAAATTGAAGGATGGGTTAAGAGTTCCACTTAAATCGAAACTAGTGACCAACAACAAATTAAAAACAACCATCAAACACAACATGTCTCACAAATTGAGTATCAAAAATAGAAAATTAAACTTTTGTAATCTAAAAGTATTTGCAGCAAAAGATGGCTATCGAGTGATTATTTTTTATAGTTCAGAAACTAGACATTACGAACAAATGTATTGATAAAATTACCAAAGACTAAGAAAGAACTAACATAAGATGAACAAATAAATAATAGGGGATAAAAAAAGAGGAGAAGGAAGGCATAATCACAAAATCAGCTTATTCTCAAGCAAACGTAACTTTTTTATATTTTAGGATTGCATATATTACATACTTAAATTCTTTTTATTATTAATATGTGCTTTAATAATAATAAATTTTGAAGTGCCCAGAATTATGAAAATTGTACCTAAAAAGTACCCAAATAAAAAAAATGCTAATAACTTATTTGGGGTAGGTTCTAGATATGTACTCAGTAGTATTCGGGTAAACTGACAGGTCATCCTCCTAGGAGTACTCGTGCTTCTTAGCTACTTTGATTGTCTGTGTGGGTAGGTGGGTGCGCGCGCGCACATACTCCAACTCTCCCCATTATCCTCTATTTACCAGTTTGGCCAACGCTTTTAATCAAGATATTACATCCAACTTCTTTTCTTTCTTTCTTTTTTTAATCATTACATCCAACTTCTAACTAGTTATATAAGTATAAGCTTGCTATAAGTGATGCCAACAAGAGGAGACAAACCTACTGACCTGAAATTCAAAAAGGCCCTCAATTCCACTGACTGCACTTCATCAATGCCTGACTAATGCTCTCCCATCAAAAATACCACTATAAACAGGTTGAATCCACTCTCCATCTGTATAAGCTCTGAAACCTCCCTTTTCAGCACTTGTACAATTGCTACTATGTATTCTAATTTGTTCATTTGATTGCTAGAAACCTTGTCACGGAATTTTGAAACTTACCTTATCCTAACAGCCACATAAAGCATTGCCAAGAAATAGAATGTGTGATAACATTTAATAGCTCTGATTATGTGCAAAGAAAGCTAACCCTAAGCTTCCTTTGTCTTTCCTTTTACATTTTTTCCTTTTAAGCTCGATCTTTAGACGATAACAATTGATATACTAGTTGAGTGCCTCACCAATAAGCTTAGGCTTTGAATTGGATTAAAGTTTTAACATGGGATCAAAGTTGGTTTGGTCTTGGGCCTATGTGACTAGTTTGTGTTGCCTCACTCTGAATTCTTGGTCCACATGCACACCTGTAGTTTGAGGAGTATTGAAGTATCTCACATAGAAAGAATGAAAAGTAAATGACCACTTGATATATTAGTTGGGTCTTCCATCTATCAGTCAAACTCAAGTGCAACAAGATTATTATTAATGTTTCCATGCTATATAACACTAATTACCAATATATGTATAATGGGAAAAGGCAAGCTTCTTTTATGTAACACAAAGGCTATATGCTGATTTTAAATGGAATTGTTGTATAAACATCTACATGCATTGTAAATCTAGAATTTCAGTCTGAAGAAAATGGTTTGCACAAAACAATCACATACAATTCTGTTATGACTCAGATAAAACCGAAACCTGGACCAAGAAATGTTGAACCTAATAGTTTAATAAGGTTGCTGATACAGTACGCTTCTTTTAAACATTGCTACACACTATGCTAATAGGTATAGATGTACAGCATACATGCATTTTACCAAGTCTAGAATATAAAAAGTTCTAAGCTTCTCTTAATTATGCTCTAACACAAAGTACTGTATAAATACAAAATGGTATCACATATCACGAGTCGTTACACTATTCCCATAGGTGTATAACGAGGGCTATCATTACCACAAACATATTAACGTTTAAAAAATAAAGGGACCACCCCAAATTCTTAGAATATATGAATACTGACACTCTCTTCAGCCAACAAACTGGGGTCCAACACAAAAATCCGAAATTGCTGTTAAGAAAATAAAATTGGGACACGCTAGCAACACTATTGACACACGCATGTCTGACTATCTCATTTCATTCCAAATCTGAATCCCCTGTTTTCTATGTGCCACTCTACCATTTGATTCTTATATTAATGTGCATTGACAATAAGAAAATATAGTCACAACTCAAAGCATAGAGCTATAGGTCCAAATATTTTTCTCACAACTCATGTTAGACAGGTATTCTAACTTTGGCGCAAAGTTTTGTAAAACTGCCAAACGATAAAGAATAAGCTTGAATTGGACTTAATGACTGGACCTTCAAGAATAATCATCCATCCCAGACCAGAAACAAGAATTTAAGTAATGCAGATTCATTTTTCCAGAATATGGTTGTCATGTTGAAATGAACAGTAAACATAAACACTAGAAGCCCAGATTCAGGGACTCTCGGTCAGAGTAAAATCTAGATATCCACAAGATGCACAAGAAACCTTTAAAGGAATAATTCAATCATGAGACGATAATAGTTCCCAAAAGAGCACAAACTATAATCTTTCATAAACAGACCGGCAAAATGTCCTCACAAAAGCACATGCAATTGCAGCAATTCTATGAAACTCCAGAGAAGCCCCCAAATGTATAAGCAGGTTCAAATCCAAAAGAAATCAGAGTACCAGCAAAAGAAAAAAAGAGCACAGATGTCACCCAAACAACATACCCGTCTGCAACTACCAGAACACGTATTTACAAGAGAATGAGACGAACCATCAATCCAGAAGCAATACAAAATCAGCTCCCTCTGCAAATCAATGTAAAAAAATGGTAGGTTGCAGAATTTTGCAGAATTGCAGATAAAAATCTAACGCACCCTTATAAAAAAAATATAACTTTCAAAAATCAAGCAGAACACCAACCAAAATCGAACGTAACCCATCAAATAATTCGTCATCCCATCAATCTAAACCCCTCGCATTTAAAACATTAATAACAACAAACAATCATTGGCTTCAAGAAATGAAATGATTCTGGAAGAAAAAAACACATATGAAAGAAAGAACGAAATAAATTTTTACCGATGCAATAAAAAATTTCCAAAAAAATATAGCTGGCTGCGGAAGAATCAGGAGAATAGGCTGCTTTTCTATGAAGAATCCACCAGGAGAATCTGACAGAAAGATTTTGAAATGAAGAACAATTATTTGATGAATAATTATTGACAGCGAAAAATGTGAGAAGCGTATAAAACTTGCCTTAACCTAAATAAAACCAAAGAGAACACGTCACATCATTTGTTGAGGTGGAGTACGCTTGTAAATCCATTAAGTTTCAAATCACCTTAAACTAAAAATCCTCCCAGAACCAAGTTTGGTGACATTATTTAAATTTTAATATGTTGTAAATTACTTCTCCAATAAATTTTAAAACTTTGGTAACAAAAATAAGTAGAGCTGTCTTTGTTCACGAAAATTATGTTATGTGTGATGTGTTTGTGTATGATCCGTTTATTTTGACTTGATCAAATTAGACACATTATAATATTTGTCGTCTTGCAAGTATTTTCCTATCTCGATATTTTGTCAATGAGTCTCAAACTTGTAATATGTGTTAGACAGTTTACCGTTAACGGCCAGTCTAGATGTGATTTGGGACACCTCCTACAATGCAAGAGTAATATCTCGACCGAAAATCACAAATTTAGAGAGAGTTCTAACTTATAGGGACGTCGTTTGTCGGCTTCAGGTGATTCTGATAGTAACCGCAATATGCTTTTTGAAAGTCACAGAAAGGATCGAGCCTCTAGAAGATTGTTCCGCTTGAGAGGAATAAAGTGTTGTTGTAATAAATATCCAGCTAATTAGGCAGAGAAATCGGGAGGTGACCCAACGAGACAAATTCTTTTAGGGAAGCTGATCATCAGTATGAGATGTGTCTGGTGGTCGGAAATGCGTGTGTTTGGAAGTTGTCCAAGGAGCATTGTTGCGATCTTTGTATGATCAAGCGGGTATCTTACGTGACGTTGCACTAAGATTTTTAAACTAAAGTCTAACTTGTGTAGGGGCATATCGTGCAATGAAAACCTAGGCTGCAACCCATAGTCGAACTTGTGTGCATCTCGTGCGAGGTTGCACCAAGCTTTTGGACCAAAGTAGCGGGAACAGGAGCTGAGGTCGCGACCCTTAGCTAGCGTGCGGGCATCTCACGCACCAATGCACCATGCTTGGCCATGAAGATGGATGATCAACTAGGCTCCTATTCCCAAAATGCCAAATATTGCTCATATATAACAGAATCTGAAATGGAAACAATAAAATCAGAATCTTTATATTTTCCACAAAGAAATCGATGCCTAATGGCAATGGTCCTTCGACTTTGCATGTCAGGCAGAGTCAGCTGCCATGTTCATTGCTCAATATTCATAGCATCTCCATCTAGATCTGCTTCATTCAATTATGCATCTAAGGACCACATTGCCACACTGGGACCTCTTCTTCCTTTTCTTCTCTTTTTTACCTTGTAGCACATGTATATAAACACACACACGTATATATATATATATATATCATTGATAATTTATGTATAACATTTACAATATGTTTTAAAACGAGGAAAAAGACACTCGTTTTGAGTAATGCTATGTATTCTCAATATTGTACAAAACGATGTGTTAATGGATGACACATCATATATATATTATTGACTTGGTCAATCATAATATGTCACGTATACAATATGTTTCGTAAATAAGACGTTGTGCACCAAAAATAATGGAATGGTGCATGTAACTATATATGTCGAATTGTTATTTGATAAGCTTGATTTTGAACTATAAAAGAATATAAACATGTATATTGTTATGTCATTTTGTAAAATATATTTATGCAAACATAAGCAATAATTCAAGGTAAAAAAATTCCTCAATTTTCTGTTATATTATTCATATATTCAGTTACATATTAATGAGATCAATTTATAATGGCGTAACATATATAAACACGTACCATCAAATTTCTTATATAAGCAAAAATAAAATCAACATATGGCGCCAAAACTTAAAAAAAAGGACATTGACACCTTTGTCTTTGGTCTGTCTTCATATGGGAAATAATAGGTAAAAATTAACAACCAGAGTTCATCTATTTGATCAACAGTGTATTATTTTTACAGTTATATATGGAAAGCAATTTTAATAAAATGAAAACAATACTGAATATCCCAATCACTCTAGCATTCTTTTCTTAGTCAAATCAATACAATTCCAAAAATCTCAACTTTTATCTCCGCGAAACCTATAATTATCAAGTAAAAGGTACGAAATAGCATGGAATTGTGACATTTACTAGCACTTTCTTTGTAAATATTAGTATACATGATAGTGAAATTGTGTTTGTGGGCTTAATTTTTTTCCTAAACTATACTAAACATTACACGAAGAAGCTAAGGAAACACTGTAATGTGTTGGACATCACCACCTTGTATATATGTACATTACACAAAGAAGATTGGTTATTTTGGTTTACAAATATTGTCATATATATATATATATATATATGGTGATATGTGACATTTTTAGGAAAGTTTCATGATAATTGATAAACAAGCTTCATATTTCAAAAAGAAATTAAATATATAATTAAAAAATAATGGGAACATGAGCAATGGAACTTTACTTAGAAAGTGATAGAGGCACACAGATCTCCTTGGTCTTAAATGGCTGAATTATCACTATCATGAATAATATATCAACAAGAAATTCTACTACTACTAATAATAATGAAGAAAAAAATATCTAATAAATTTGAAGATAATAGTGAAAATGTACTTCTAGTCAGTAATATATAATGGAAATTAAAAGCTGAAAACTATAGTTGATTCAAAAATAAATAATTGCAAAAGTGAGAGAGTGAGTATACACAAAACCAAGAATGGGGTCCAAGCAAGCTTGTTGCAACTTGCAATATGTCTCACTTGGTTGGTCCACCAATGACCAAAGCCATAACTTATTAAGAGTAATGTTAAAATGTTGAAAAGGAAAATGAATGCAAGTGAACACCCAAATTGTTGAGCATATAAATTGAAATGACCCAAGGGAATATATAGATTTGCATATACGTACATATATATGACGGTTTTGCATTTCAAAATTTTGCTGCAATTTTCAATGATGCAGTGATTCCTCACAAAGGCAAAAATCCAAAACCACTTGGGAAAACTGTCTATAAAATAATCAAATGGATTTTGAAAACATAATATTGGTCAATTAAAAACAAAGGTGGTGATGGGAAGAGGAACCAACCCATGAGAGACTGACTATCTGAGTTCATCAAACCAATCAAACACAATTGATGACTCATCTCTTTCACACCATTTTTCTTTGTCACCATCTTCTCTTCTCACTGCTTCTCTCAAACCCAACCATTTAGCTTCCTTCTTCACCAATTGAAACCAGCCTAAGTTCTTGTTTCCATGTGTGGACCTGAAACACTTACCTACTACAATTCATCATATGATCAAAACAAGTACATAATGCATCTAGTTAATTTAGCTAAATCAATAACATTGATCGCATGCGCATGCGCATGCCTCGTATAGTCATATGTAATTATCTCTATATATACATATAGCCACTGGTAAAATACCACGAGTACACAACTGTTGCCTACTACGGCCACCCCTTAGCTCCGTCACTGCATAGATGTGCATAGAGAATGAGTTGTTGGACATTAATAAGAGAGTCACAGGCTGACTGATAACTTTTGTTACAGTTAGGAGTTAGTTTTTGGCAAAATTGGGTATCCTGCATCTCACCCACAACTGGAGATGCCATTTTAATCATCAAAGCATTTCCTTTTTCTTCTAAAAAATCCTACTACGTTAAATACGCTGAGAAGGAAAAAAAAAACGGATTAGAGAAGATAAATAATTCAGAGAAAGTGGAATAAATTGAGAGACCCACCTGCAGCCCATTTGTTGAATTCTCGCAGAAGTATGCGAAGAAATTAATAAGTAGGGAAGGATGGTCCGATTCTGATGAAGAAACCTTCGAGTAGCTAGTAGTAATTTATTGCGGATGCAGCATCATCAAGATTCTCATCATTTTCAATAGAAACAAACAATGGCAGATTCATGATGAACATCATCATCATCATCACTATCGATCTCTTCCTGCTGCATGTGAATCTTGATGATGCTACGCCCGCAAACAACTACTGTAGGTATACAATATATATACACACACATGACATGAGAACCGATGGATCGATCCAATCAGAAAATTAAACTGATAATCAAGAAGAGAAAACGAGCGAGTACTTGTGCACAGGCTAATGCGACGAAGGCGATCTGACGTGGCCTGCAACATGTGGGGCTGAAGCCTAAATAATTTCTACTGTTTCTGATTCTTCTGAACAAGAGAACAAAACCTAAACCCTATTGTTCTTCAAAATTATATACAAATCTCAAAAACAGCTACAGTAACCATTAATTTTCTGTTAGCAACCCAACATAAAAATCCTGACAGAAAACAAAAGCATCCGATTACAATTATATCCCGGCCGGCGAGAGAGAAAGCAGAAATGTCAGTTTCCGGTAAAATATAAAAGGCCAAAACAAACAAAAAAGAAACAGATGGATCGATTTGAAAACCAGAAGAAAGAAAGAAAGAAAGAAATTTAAAGGAGAGAAACACACACAGACGCGACGATGGTGTGGATGAGAGATCTGAGAGAGATGGGAACAGTAATGATTATGGAGCTGAGGGTTTCATGTGTGTATATATAGAAATACATGTATGTATACATATGGTGGTGAAGTGGGAATGGATGGATCGATAGACAGATTGTGTTTTAAGCGAAAATGGGTTTTATTTTTATAAGGAAATTTTGGAAATGCTAAAGTGAGGAGGAGGAGGAGGAGGAGGAGGAAGAAGAAAATAGAAAATAATAACAGTAATGTTTGCTTTTTTATTCTATTGGGCGTTTCGCTTTCTTTTGGGCTGGGATTGGGTGATGCTTAGCTGTATAGTACCCAACCAATGTGGCACTGGCTGCAGTTACACATCGTTATCCCCCAAACCCTAGCACCTACCTCTTTTCTTTTCTCTCTACTTAATTTAATCCTCCCTTTGCTTTTCCAATTCATAAAGAAAATTCCAAAAACTATTTTCTTCTCTATGTTTCAACTATTTTTTCCAACTCCAATTCAAATTCAACGTTGGCATCCCGCTTATAATCACTCACCCGTTTCTACATTTTCCGTCTAAATTTTATCCAATTTGAACAAAATTTGATTCAATCTGGTCGGCTGTCACATCTAGTTATGGGGAGTTGTCGATTGAGCCAGTGGTGGAAGAGGCGGTCTCAGCAAGGGCGGTAGTGGGCTAGGCAAGTTTGGGTTATGACACTCTTCAAGTAGTACCCGCGGCTTAGAATAATGGATGAGGAAGATATATAACCGGAGCCCGTTCAGCTATATAATATGAGATATTTCAACTCTTTAGCTGAAATTCGGTCAATAGTATAGAGTTTGATTTTTTGTCAAGTGTTTGCAAATAAAAACAACTCATGTAGCGTCTCGACTATTGTTAAGACCGATTTTATCCTTGTTCTTAATTGAGTAATAAATAAGTTTTGAATTTCAAAATGTATATATCATACAATAAATTTGTAAGTTATGAAATGACATATATATATATATATATATATATACACACATTTCTAGACATGACATTTAAATGAAATGGATGCAGGACCACAGCAACCACCTTAAACTTTCTCCTAATCAATTCATAAAGTGCCTCCGTTTTCACTGGTAGTTGTGACATTACACCAAAGTATCAAAGTCCCCTACTCTCAAACTAATCTAAGTTGACTACTAAACTACGCGACACAGACATGTGACCACTACACACGAATCTTTCAATTAACTTAATTTGCTTCTAGTGATGACAAAATATACTATTATTATTTACACTAATACATGCAAATTAGAATATATATATCGATCACAAGCTTCAAGCCCATTTTTTAAAATTGATCTGACACGGCCCATTCAACAGAGGTACTATCTGTATATTAAAATTTTGGAATGCAAATGAGTAAGATGAGATTCTCTGTGACAATAAAGAAAATCTAATACAGACTATAATTTTCATGTTTATATTTAACATTTACACAAAAAGTTCAATACTAACCTAAAAGCCAAGAGGCTACATTGGTCTAATTCTTTTATATCTTAAGCCTTTTGTCAAATTCGACATGAGACACTAATTAGACTGTATACAACCGGTTATATGTGCGTTGGTTTGAAATACTATTTTGGCCCGCAACTTTTGTGTGGAGTATTTTCTATTGATCGCCACTCATTCTATTGCAAATTTGAGTGGTTTTTCTTATATGCAGTTTGCGGACAGTTTTACAAGACAACTATAAATCACTCGTATAATCGTTAAGACTAATCACATTCTGTTAAGTTTTTCAGCATGCATCTAACAGAAGTCCATTTGAACGTTCGTTCAGTAGGTTGAAACCTCGTTCAAACTACCAATTCTGATTTTTATAAAACTTTTTGGCCGTTTGAACAACGGTTCAACTCGCGAGGTCTCTTTTTCCTTTTAGTTATCAAATTTTACAATCCTTATACAAATATACAAAGTATGATGATTTTGATTTAGTTATAGGTAAAATGATATGTATATGTTAGTAGTTGGGAGTTGTAGTCGTTGTACCATTGAGTTTAAAATGTACGTAAATTTTTTTCTTTTGCATTAATCGAGTTATATAACACAAGTAGCTCTTTACTTTTAAACTCAAACCACATCTCACCATACTCATTGAGATAAACTTCTAACCTCCTACATGTAAATGTATGTTTTAGTTATTGAATCATCTCATGATGGATAACATAAACGGAGAGTCAACAATTTATTGTATTATAAAGATATTTTAGTTCTTGAAAATATAACTTACACTTCTAAGAATATTATGAGTTGCAAATGGTTTAGGATAACTATGGATGCCATTTTTTTATTTATTATGTAAATAATCATCTAGAAATGCTGTATAACACATTCATGTGGTCATCTACCCATGTTCTTATTTTAATTGCCCCTTAAATAAGGACATTAGTTTAATTTGGTGGCTGAACTTTGAAGAAAAAGTGAAAATGGTGGCTGAACTTTTAAAAGTGACAAACTAGTGGCTACTGTTAGATATCAATTAACTTGAACTGTTAATTTCTAATTTGATGTCATTGACTAATGTTTACTAATTTTGACCAATCCAATTTTTTATATATAAAAAATATATTAGTATTTGCATGTTCGCTTTTTACAAAAAAATTAATTTAATATATGTTTTTCAGATAACATGATTATTAATTAAAA
>JAYMTA010004226.1:0-12946 GCA_036897625.1 Pelargonium cotyledonis | reverse complement strand
GACCCATTGAGGCCGGCGATCCGCTCGGGCTTGGCCCAAAACCGGCCCGCGATCCGCACGGGCTTGACCCAAAACCGGCCCGCAATCCGCGCGGGCTTGGCCCAAAACCGGGCTGCGGCCCGCATAACTAGGTATAATAGTAACATACCATACTAACTAACTTCTCTTTAATTTTTTTCAAAATAAAAAGGAGGACATTCATTTTGTAGACGGAGAATATATCACTCTCAGCATACAAAGACAACAAGACAGGTCATGTAAAGAACCCCCTCTCTTTTTGGTTGTCAACATTGCTACAACACAAACAAACTACCAATGATTCACAACTCATATATGCATTCATTATAGTATTTGACTACTTGCTAACACATTAATAAACTGCAACTGAGGCTTGCTAGAATCACTTGTCATGAACATTAAATATATGGTTTGGTCCACATTCATGTGTAAACACTACATCCATACAAGGTTGCATAGGTGTATTTTTCCTCTTCTTCTACTCTTCAAAACATATGTATATCAACTCAAAACCAAGCGCATCAAGTGGTGATGATGATGCCACCAAAAGAAAGAAAATTACATGGACCTTCCTCGTTAGCGATGAATTGCGCTACTAAACAGTGTTAAACAAGAGTAGTAACAAAAACAATTTTGGTTTAAGAAATAAATCACCTATATCATATAACTGAATTTTCCCGGCTTTATTTGCCTATCTCCGAGGGATAAATATCCAGCAAGTTCTCTCAGCAACTTGCTTCCGCCAGAAGATGACTTGAGTGACGAAGCATACCAGATGAATTAGCCTTTCTTTACACGGGTTATGAGACTCACATTTTCAATCAGCCTGCACAGTTAAACACAGATGTCCCAAGGCACTTTGCTTTGTTTGTAATCTTCCTAGCACCCATATCATTATGACGCGATCTTGCAGTCTCAGGAGAGATGCGAATTCTGTCCATCACGTTGACATTAGGGGCGTCGAGAATTGCCTTGGGCATGGACAAAGCATACTGCATGCCCCATATTGATAGTGGTCTCATATATATGAGAGATCGGAAGTGCCCGTCTGTTGTCCAGCCCTCTGGGGTTTGGAACCAATACCTGCATATAAGAGACAATTTTACTCAAAAACGTACTTGACGTTCTCACCGAATCAAGGAGAAGAACACATTTACAAGTGACAATACATGGTTGAATATTCTAGAAACTTCCCTTTATGAGAAGTGAGGACTAATATTGGTAGTAGTACAAGTATGGGGCCAATGATCAGATAAATCATCAATGGACTGTTCAGGCAACCCAAATCTAAAAGATTGAGATATTAGATAAGTGGAGATTCAAAATTAACTCCAATATAAATTGGGCGTTTTAAGTCCTATAACCAATTCAAAAACTCTGCGACTGTTGTGATAATTCAGTCAAGGAACTTGTATCTTTTTTCAAGTATATCTGAAAATGGGAAGAACGAGACATCACTGGATCGGATCATCCATGAGAGATCTATCTTCCCACTCATAGGACTTGCTTACGAGAAAAGAGCAGCATCCTTCACAAGCAAAAATATACAGAGCTTCCACAGAGAAATCTTTATTGTCGGAATGCCACGTTGAAGTAATGTGAAAGTTACTGACAGCTTGATATACTAGTTCATCCCTCCACCTATTAGGCTAGGCTTTTGGCTAAGAGTAAGGTTCAACATGGCAACAGAGTTGGTTTGGTCTTGGGCCAATTTGGGATTTTATGACCATTTTATGACCCAAAAAGAGAGACAAAAGAAAGCAGGAGGAAAATAAGCAAACAATAAGGTGAACATTCATCAAAGTACTCACCCATATCCCTCGTCTGACCAGCCTGCGATAAAAATACCCTTGGCGGTAGCAAAAGCCTGCTCCTCCTTTCCAGCAAGGATCATGGTAGCTGCGACGCCATAGGTGACACCAGTCCATATTTCCCGTGACTGCATGCAGGACTCGTCCACCTTACCATCAGGGTACATCCCATTTACAGCACCCATTCTACCTCCCTTAACTTTCATTACATTGAAGTCATATATTTTCTGCAGAACACTTTTGATTTTATAATCATCAAAAAGCGAGGGCAAGCCTGAAGATGCTGTATACCACTGCCCTGCTAATTGATCCGCTTGTATAGACTGACTGTTACTACTAGACCCACTGTCATAGTTAAAATAAGTGCCATTCCATAATTTTGCTTCAAAAACTGTTTTGGCTTTCAAAAATTTGCTTTTGCAATCTTCAGCAAATTCCCTGTCACCTAACTGTATAGCCATTGCTGCTGCAGCCTGAAGCGCAGCAATCCCCAACCAGCCACAATAAGCACTTACACCATGAACGGTCCAAGCATCATAAGTTTGATCTGGGAATCCATCATTCTCGATGAGGCCATCATTATCCCTGTCAAACTGTTCCATGTATTCAATGGCAGCACGGACAGCTGGCCACACATCAACTCCAAATGACATATCCCCTGTTGCAGCAAAATCTCTGTACACCTGGAGCACAAACTTTGGGTTTAGATCCTTCCATTTACTTGTATCATGAATATTATAAGCATTCATTTCATGCCAAGGATCATGTGTTCCAAGATCATGAGGAACAGCTCCTCTAACCTTACGAATCCCCCAGTTACCCTCCGCAAGGAACTTTACTTTTCTTCCATCCTCAGATAAAACAGCCTTGGCAAAATCCCGTTGGATATTAAGTTCGATCTTTGGAAACAGTTCAAGAAGGGCAAAAGATGCATAGAAGTGGACGTCATATGTACACCACATGATATATTCCACTCCTTCCAAGTACAAAAACCTACCGACATCATCATCATCATTTGGGTACAGATGTAAGAAATGGTTGTCATTACCCATTTCACATGATTCTGGCTCCTCTTCAAATGAGTTTTTAATAATATTACCTTCATCATTTCCATTTAATCCATTACTATTTGTACTAGCATGCTCAACCAATGAAACACTTCTACAGTTCACTTCGGCCTCTGTTACGTTAACTTCTCCAGTTTTTACTGATTGACGCTGATTGTTTCTCTTGTTCACAGCTGGCAACCTAGAGTCTACACACATAGGAAGAAAAAGAAAGAAAGCAGCAAAGAAGTCAAAATGCATATTCTAGTTTCTGTGATTCGCACATAGCCAAAATATGAAAGAAGATACTTTCTATAAAATAACACAATGTTAAGACTTAAAAGTTCATATAACATAACCATGCTAAAAGGATGAAGATAAGTACCGATCCATACTGTTCCACCAGCAACCAGAAAGTAGAGTTCATTAAACAATGTAAACTTGTACCTGCAAGCATTAGATCATACAATATCATGTACCTACCAAAAGTAATTTAGAACACAAAACAACATATAAGCATTTTAAAATAAAAAGTAAGATAAACTACTAATATGTATCGATACTGCTGCTAGAACAGGGAATAGTTCAGGGTATTTTAGTTGGTAGCCCATGTTGAGAGAGTAACATGTCCCCCAGTAATCATGTGACATACATAACCTATAGAAACCGAAATAGCATGACTGATCAAGAGGAAAGATCTAATAGCCATAAATGAGAAGGGGACAACATACAAGTTCTAAAAAGACATGGAAATTTCATAAACAAAATGGTGGAACCAAGTCATATGTCCTATTTGTCCTTTTAACTTCAAAGAACTTTAAGAGTATCTTAATTGAAATTGCATTCTATTTTGTAATATCCATTAAGAATATTAGAGGAAGCGGAAAAACAAGTCTATATGGCACATATCATCAACACAATGATAATGCCATGTCATTCATCATACACACACACAAACAAATTTATAAAGTTTTTCACCAATTTAAGATACTACAATATGCAGAATAGAGAATTTAACTATTTAAGAGTTGCATTACTTATCCATAAATTGTTGCATTAAAAGTTACCATTCTGGTAGTCTGGAATCCTGCAGGACAGGAGCTTGCCATTTCTCGATCTCCTCTTCCCACCGCTTGTAATCTTATTAACATTTTTAAATTAGATACATGACATACAGATATATCTTTAAACAGAAATACAGATATATCTTTTAACAGAAATCCAAAAAGAAATCAGGATTAATAAAATTTAAAACAGATTCAAACAAGTAACGCGTACTTGTTAGAGCGTCATGCACTAAATCTAGAGCTGCTCTTTCAGATGTGCCATAGAATTTTGTGTACCTCCTGAACAAAAGAAGCAAGCCCAGAAAACAACCACCGTGAGATAAGATGTCACATAAAAGATAATATGTTAGCATGTCAATTTGACTCAACCATAGGTTTTAACCTCAACACAGCAAGTAAAATAGTAAAATGTCACATAGATACTGAAACAGAGAAATGCAACCACAAGAATGCAAACATACATAATCATCAAGGTCCAAACTTTGGGGCAATATTTGAAGTCTCAATTCAACTCATGCACAAATGAGCAAAAAATATAGTATTACCTATGATATGAGCTCCCCTTCGAAAATTTTACTTTTGGAGATGACCATGCAAGAGCAAATGCAACAGTGCACTTTCCATGAGGCTCCACCCATGCGGAAGCTGAAACTGCTGCGCAATGTGTCTCTCCAGGTGATGAAGGCATGCTTTGTCCAGAATTGAAATTTTGTAGATCGAATTGCCCATCCTAAAAATAGATACATGCTTTAACAATAACTCCTTTTGCAGGTATGAATTTGAATTGGACAAGTATGAAAAGAGCAATAGACCAAAACAGTTATCTGTGAGGTATGAATTTCAGTCACAACATTTTCACGCCAAATAAGCTAAAACGAAATATGGTAACACAGTTCCATAGTAAGTGATCAATCATTAGGTATTTCCAAGCCAAAGCGGGAACATACCAATAAACAAAAAGAAAATGGTAAGGAGCAAGAACCAATACCTGAACCATTTTGGCCCACATACCCTTTGCTGTGATATTACTTCCTTCAGAAAGCCCAAAACATGGGAGAACTGTAACATTTACATTCTGAGTTTCACAAGCCGCTACTGCAAATGTAACGGGAGGGTTGTCCTTTGCGGTCCTGCAAAATTAAAATAATCCTTACACACTGGATAAAGCAAGTCAAGAACCAAAACAATATCCTTGAATGGCTAAAGAGAGCTAAGAAGAACAAATCAACTTGCGAAAGATTTTTTCCCACACACAGAATGATCATCCTATAATATAAAAATAAAAAAACATGCCATATGATGTAAAGAGGCTTGATGTACTATCGGATAGACTGACCGTGGAGGACCCCAATTTATGCAGTGGTGGCCACATATTACTTCTAAATGAACATTAGATATTAACAAACACATGTGCTACTAACTTTCCTATAAGATGTAACATCCTGGGCTTACAATGTAGGGATGCCCATTGAAAGAATAAAGCCTGATGATGTGCTTTGATGTTGAATTTTAATCCAGGGTTAGGACCTAGAAGCATACCTAAAGCTTGGAGAGTCTTGCACTACGAGATTAGGACAATGCTCTCCAACTACTATAAATTTAACTAATACACACGACTAAATTGACCTAGTTTTATAGAAGCTCCCTTTTAGCCAGTATATGTACGTCAGTTTGTTACAACAATAGTATCCCAATACCTAAAAATCAGAAAAGACAATTTCACTTGCAGTCAACTATACTGAACACCTGGGACAAAAAGTGTCGCTAACAAACTAGTTCCGTCAATGCAAAGGCTTCATTTGATGTACTAAAAAGACAAAGGGCCAATGGGGCAGATATTGTGGCTCTCTTTCCCAATTATACTACATTACAATTGTGCTTAAGTAGGTGTGCATTCTTTTATCCAATTTTCAGTTATATATCGGACAGTAAGAATATCTTTTGTAGTTTAAGAGTTCAGTTGTCAAATATCCCTTTAAGTTAATCATTTGAAATCAAAAGGTTTATCTTTTAGGTCTCGCCTCGCCTTGCTTTGTTCTCTCTTTTCTTCTTTTGTAGTTCTCTTTTCTTTTTGGTGAGATGGATTATTGATGAGAGAGTGGATTCTGGGATCAACACCTTGCCTCTACTTAAACCTCTTAGAACATAGAAATGATCTAGAGAAATTATGCAAACCAACCGTCATATATAGCTATTAAGGTTTTGTGACTTGCTTGTGATGTAGAAGCACACCAGAGACTCCATCTTCGCCTCTATCAGAAATAAAAGAAAAAAAAATTAGGGTAAAAAATGAATTTCAATATATGTACAAGTACAAAAATAATCAAGTACGAAATTCACCCACATAAATGGTTCGTTCACATGATCTCCTGACAAGTGGGAAACACCTCCAATTGAATTCTGAAAGGAAAAATAATGATTACTGAATATCCAAAGGGATATTTCAACATCTAATTACTTGGGACAATGTGACAAAAAATTGGGTACCATAGAGTAATCTTACCGCCCATGTAAAGAGAAGGCTGACCTTTGCCCTTTCCTTTCCAGTATTGACCAACTAAAACAGAAAGAAACAAAAGTCTCACAAAGCAAAAAATGATTAAAGAAGCAAAATAGGTGCACATTGTTTCACTATCTACTATTTAAGCAGCAAGGATTATACTATGTGCATGAAACCTACTGCAGGAAGATGGTCAGTCTCAAAAGTACCAAAGCTTTACATCTTTACACATGTCATTTGATTGCATGGGAATTTAAAAAGGGCATACCGTATAAACAAAAACAGAAACAGGAAGACTGCTTTCTCTATAATTATGTGGTATGAATGGAGATATTTGCCGACAAGATACTTTCAAGTCTGGGTCTGGTTCACCTATGAAAAAGTACCATAATTATTTAAAAAATTCACAGGGCCATTATTGAAACAAGAATGGAAATGCATACTTGCACAATTGATGAGAAAGTAGGATGGTACCATCATATATTGTCCATGATCTTGGAAACAAAGCATGATATGTTGAATGCTGGCCATTCAGATTCCATCCCCATGATGATATACCCTCATCCCCCAATTTCCTTCAAGAGCACAAGAAAAAAAATTAGGATAACAATGAGCATCAATTCTGATTACTGTTCATGAAATTCAAGGTTTGAAAAAAAAAAGAGACACATCAGACATGTACTCTTCAAACACTAAAATTCCAAAAACGAATTCCAACAATCAGGGTCAATCCTCAACCGCATCAGCTCTACGTAATGTTTGCACACAGCAAGACATGTCAAATTATATCTATTAGGAATATCATAATGGTAGAAAATAAATAATAAAATTGGCAAATTTCTTACGAAATGTGCATTCGAATATTAAAGTTGTACGCTTACCCTAAACCTTCATGCTGACCTGGTGCCAAAACTGATGCATAATTTTTGTTTCCTCCATCTCGAGAAATAAATATCTGCAGAAGCCAACAACAAAATGGATGACAAAATGTACAATTAAATAATTAATAATTGTATCATAAATACTCATAAACTAATTAAATAAATTCAAAATATCTTTTATTCTTCATGCAGCTGAATCACATAGATAAAACAGGCACATGGACATGACCAATAAAGTTATATTTTCCAAATTATTCTAAGGCACCTGTAAATCAGAATCTATGAACCCAATACTTGAGTCCAATTCCCACAATCATTTTCCTTTTTTCCTTGCATGATTTTTTATTATTTTTATTATTTGACAATTCTAAAAATTGACAAATCAAATTAGTAAAATTCAATAGGCATATACAAATGAATAGCTTATAGTTTTCATTAATAACCCACTTTACACAGGCATAATAATATTCAATTATTGATCAACGAACAAGTGCAGAAGGGAGATCCTGTTACAGATACAATGTTTCACCCATGATACCATCACCAACATTTCTTCTAGTGAGTTTCAAGCAAAAAAATCCATTTTAGTTCAAATAAGCATGAAAGTCTCACTACCATCAAACCCCAAGAACGAATAATGCACGGAAATAGTCCACAAAGCAAGCTAGAAATCAGTCACACCAATCCATTTCTGGGAATGAATTCTACATTTCACGTGAACACAAAAATCATATATTAGGTAACATAAGGTGTGATTTCCACAGAATGGGGCTTTGCTTTTATGAATTTCATTTCCAGGACAATTTTCAGACATATTACTCCAACAAGGTTTAAATCAATGTAAGTAGCTGCTTATCAAGGGCAAGGCTATGATTGGCTGAGTATAGATGGTCTGTTTCTTTGCATTAATGATTAAACCGCAAAAAAAGAGATTTTCTAGCTAGCCAATTGCCTGTTTGTAATGATATATAGTCCATGATAGTTCAAGTGCCATAAGATGTTCTATGAAATGAGATTAATTTTGTCTTGGGTGACATGCTTCCCTCATTTTCAAAAGTTTCAGACAAAGGAATGATCTTTTCCTCAATACATCTCATTACATCTACTAACATCAATACATTTATTGCTATCTAGACCTAAAGCTATCATAATTATTATGAGATAACATGTGATGGAAAAGTAAAATCTGCAAGACCCAAGAAGAAAGGTGAATTTTCAACTTTTGCATATAAGTTTTTCTCTTAGTGAGAGACAATTTTAACTAGCATCTGCAATAAACTCTTGAAATTTCTTGTGTAGTACTCATTTATATTGCAGCAACAGATTACTACACACACAGAATTCATCACCCTTAACAGAAGTCATATAAACACATAAGAAAATACATGTTTCTAGAACAGAAAGAACGAGACAGAAGATAGAGGTTTACAGAAAACTGATTGGCCATGATAGGTGAAGCATCACAGATACCCGGAATAATTTGCCACTGCCTGAACTCGCCTCTAAAACCTCTAGATACGCTTCCACTTCTGTGAGATTATAACAGATCAAACCCAATCAGATGAATGAAGATTTAGGATTAGACAGAGAAAGTGGTCTAATGTCTCAAGTGAGCCACTACATACCCCATTCCTCCAAGTGGAACCCCTTGGGATGCTGAAGGCTTACAACTTTCTCTAGTGAAAGGATCAATTGGCGCTTTCTGAAAATATCAGCACAGACAGAATACAAAATTCATATATCAGCTCACACGAAAAAGTGTTACAGAAACAGTTTCCATGTCATCTTTAAAGTCATTATTTGGGTTATGATCACGAAAGTTGAAATGTAGCCATTTCAGGAAGGAAAATCCAAAATAAACTATGTAAGTAGAAATAGAATAAATTACCCTTCCATAGGAGGCCTCTTCCCTAACATATGACCAAAGGCGTATGCCCAGTCGAACCTAGATTTCAAGGTTCAAGCACCAGTCAGAAACCAGAGCACACATGTTATTAATTTTTTACAGTAGACTAAACATATAATTATATCATGGCATATTTTTTTATCCTTCAGAACAATCAATAGAATTAAAAAGAATAAGATAATTACCATTTTTATTGCTTCCATGAATGTAACACTGAATTCTTTCAAAAGATTAGCATGACTGTTTAATCTTCTTCTCCAGGCTTGTTCTGGCGGGGCAGCACAGTCAAAATCGAGCTACATAACAAACATACAAAACACAAATAGTTTCAACCAAATAATCATTTTTTTCTGAATAAACTACCATGTATTAGATAACAGATAGAGTTGGTTCAGTAGGAATGAGTGCAAGACTCCCTTCTCACTCCCAAACAAACAGTTATTGATTACTCAATTTTCTATTTTTTAGTGATCGATGATGAGAATAATCCTCACTCTCGAGACAAAGAAATATGAACAAACTATGGAGGGGAGTAGAAGGTATCAGTTAGGTAAATTAGCCTAACCATGACTGAACATGAACACATGGTCCAGTAAGATGGTCAGTACCCAATCCATAAACTTGAGTTATGAAAACCCTGGACATTGCTAAATCAGCATTGTGAACCAATTTTAGCACCAATCAATAAGAAACTCAATCATATGACACTACTCGTTTCTTTTTAATATCAAATTTTCCTTAATTTGAGATTATATTACCCTCCTCTTCATGTCAGTGACAATCCATTTGATGGAGTGATAGACAGATAATCAAGTTTCCAAAAAAAAATGCTAGGGATTACCAAAGAAATCTTCTTCTTTTTTTGTTGTAATTGCACTAGTTGACACAACAATTTAACCTTATAGGGCACTAAATCAACATTTATTGATGACTCAAGTAGGATTGGAATCTAATATATAAAAACTGTACTTGGTCCTAATACCAACTTAATAAAGTTTAAGGGATTTTCCAAATCAAGTTTTTAACCATATCCCATTGTGGCCAAGTCCACTAGTCCAGGGTGGTTAGGAGAATTTACCCTAGTATTTACTAGTGACTGCTGATGAGAATAACATTTAGCCAATTAGAGATAGGGGAAAGAGGATAAACCCAAATGAAATTGAGATGCATAGAGTATCAAATATAGTGGAGAGAGAGACCTCACACATTCACCATCAAAATGACATATCGACTCAAAACTGCACGTCAAAGTTTGGAAACAACATCCAAAATACATGTTGGGATGGGATATCCCACAAATTTAGTATTGTACTCAGTATTTGGTTAGAATAAACAATGTAAGAAGCATAGATATTCAGAATGGGGAAAAACCAATGGTTTTATTTTCTTTCTTTTCTTTGAAGAAAGCAACGGGTTTGTACAAACTAAACACGCAGGTGAATTAATATACAGCACATTATTTTCTTAAATTAACATGAAGACATAAACTACCAAAACAAACCTCATTCCATCAGAAAGTATAGGATCAATGATTAGCATAGGTCTACCCAACTATCCAACAAGCCAATTTTTGGAATGGATAAGTTTGTTGTACACAGAAAGGTACTTGGTCATAGAATTTATAGTCTCACTCTCACACATCACCAACCACAATTAATGAACACAATTCAATGGGATACAAAAGAAGAAGATCAGGCAGATGCTGCCCCAGTCCCCAACTGGAAGAAATATTTAGGTTCAATTGATTTAGTTGAGAAAATCAACAACAAAAAAAATCATACCCAACAGATAATTTGATCACACACTTCTCTATTGAACACATAAGATTTCATTTTCATTCTCGGAGCCCAGAAATTTCCATGAAAAATAAGAAATGAAAAGAGAAGTTACCAACTGCAAGGTGGTCCGGCTGATATATTCCTCCGGCGGCCATGAATTCTTCCTAGTGTGAAACAAAGTCCCAGTGACCATCTTCTTCACAGTGCAACTCCCTTGTTTACCGCTCAAGCTATAATCCCCAATTCCTCTTCTTCGCCACAAGAAGCAAATTTAATCCGGAATCAGCAATCAGCTACCACGAATCGCGGACGCACCGAATTGGAACCAACCCAATTGGGGATCGGATATAATAGAAAAAAATATTTGATTTTTTGGCGAGGGGAGAGAGAGAGAGAGGAGCTGGGTGTGATTGGGGAAGTAGGAGACGGACAGGTGGTGCCACTGCCACTGCCACTGCCACTGCGTCTGCAGACCAAACCTTCTTCGATCCTTTCCTTATTTGTGTATGTTTCAGATTTTTACTTTGTTTCAGTTTCACATCAACTATTTTTCTTGAATTGAATTGAGAAATGTTTTGATTGTTCTCAATTTGATGATATGTTGATTGTTGGGGGCGCTGTGGTGGCCGCGTTGGCAAGATTCTCTTGCTGTACGCACAAACTACAAGAGATGTAAATAAACAAACATATATAATATGGTGTATTTCAATGGAGATCTCACCGTGACGATGTCTCATTAACACATCCGGGTCTTAGTTATACGGTGTGTTGCCTCGCATATCAAAAGTCTCAATACACTATAACTTGACTTACCTTGTCATCGGACATTAGTTTTGAACATAGAGAATTTTACTCATTAAAAAATTCATTGACACATGAACAAGACGATAATAATAAATTAGTGTGTGCTTAATTGAACTCAAAAAATTTATTTATGGTGGTCGGGTCTCTCCGTGGGTGAGAGTTGTCGTGTTTCAGTAAATTAGGGTTTTGTGATTTTCTCTTTTCTCCAAGTGCGGCGGCTACGCCTCCTTGAGTGGCGGTTGTGATCCTTTAAGCAACGGTTGGTCTCTTGTATCGAAGTGGTTGTGTCTCTCGCATGAAAGCGGTTGTGCCTCTCGCAGGTGAGTAGTTGTGTATCTTGCTTGAGAGTAATATCGTCAGGGTATCTATGGAAGTGGTGGTTGCTTTCGTTTGTGGCGGTTTTGTGGGACTTGACAAGCGGTGATTGACACGTAGTATGTCTGTGGCTATGACATAATTCAATCTAGGGAGTGTTCGCGGTGGCTCCCGTGATATGATCATGTTATGGGCTATCCGAGACCATTGGGATCTGGTTCGGCGTGAATGGGTGACTCTCGTGGTAGAATCAAGTTGTGGGGTCTTCTCGAGCTGTACGATCTGATTCAGTTTGGTTGTCTGCGGTTTCGGGCTAGAGTCATGTTCTGGAACTGGCGTGTAGTAGTTGGTTTGACTTAAAAGGAGGAGAATAAAGTTTGACTAGTTTGGCTTGCAGGACAAACCGGGGGAAACCGGAATTAGCCTCAAGACCCTGATTTGATTTAAGCATCCCGTGCACTGAATCTCACGATCTCATGGGAACTCGACTCAGTTAAGGATCGGCTCATTAGCATAGTTTCTAGGTTTTTTTTTTTATTCTGTTCTCACATTACATTTCCGTTCTATTTTGATTAATAAAGTCGATCTTTACAAAGTTCAAAAAATTACGAAATTTTTATTATGATAAAGTGAAGCTAATCAGGAATAATTTTGATATATTACATGGGTTAGAAATTTTATAATTAAGGTAATGATGGTGGTGCAGATTAAAAGGCTCTAATTGGAAATGTTGGAATTCCACGCTATAATACGGCCATCCATATTGGACTTGACAAAGACAAAATTAGTCAACGAAAGTGAAACGTGTCAAAGGGTGATA
>JAYMTA010004225.1:0-12947 GCA_036897625.1 Pelargonium cotyledonis | reverse complement strand
AGATTGATCTAGGGCTTTGAGATTGGTCTTATTTCTTTTTTTTTTTATTAATAGTTTTTGTATTTTTAAATTTCAATTTAATATATTAAAATTTCCAACTAAGCATTCATTCAACAAAAATTACACACTTCAACCACATCACCATCCACGTCACCATCCACATCACCGTCCACGTCAACGTCTACTTCCATGTCACTATGACTTAACAGACAAATTAACGGATTGTGACGGTAGGTACTAAATTGTGTTCAAAAGTAAAGAATATGTACTCAATTGGGTATAAAATAGAAGTCTAGGTACTAAGTTGGACACAATAAAAATTTAGGTATTAAGTTGGGTATACTACCAAAGATTGGGTACTAAAAAAACCTTTATCCCTACCTAATATTATTAATTTTAACTATTAGTTAATAGAGTCTCAAATCGCAACTTATGGGTGGTGAAAAGGCAAGCCATGAGAAGCCTAGAAAATGTTAAAGTTGGTATTGCGGCATTCTCTAAAGCCTCCCCGCCAACTTTAACATACATATTACGGATTTATAGAATTAATTTGTTTTATAATAATAATAAATATAATTAATGTTTCTTCAGTAAAAATATAATTAACGAAAGTGATGATTGATGATATGATAATTTGGGACTCAAATTGACTCTTGCCGATCTGACAGACAATAAAATAAAAATATGACATATTGAGACTCAATTTGAGTCCTTTCAACATTGATGCTCTTACTAAAACTTGAACACAAAAACTTCAACATTTTCCCAAAACCCATAATTCCCAACAATTCAAAATGAACAATATAACATCCAAGTTTCAATTTTTTAACAAGACTTCAATGTAACAAGTTATCAACAATAAATTAATGGGGGTAATTACCGTTTCATACCTTAAGCTTATGGTAAGGCTTCTTTTCAGTTATGGCTCTTTAAGTATTTTTTCATACTTTTTCTTACCCTATTTGGAATGCAAACTCGTTTCAGTTAGTTAAATTTGACAGAAATGACATTGTTTGGTCATGTGCTGGGCACATGACCATTATTTTTTTTTGGAAAACCCCAAAATGCCCTTAACTTTAACTCTTCTTCTTCAACCTAAACTCGCCGAAAAATTCATGAACTCGCCAAAAACTTCATAGATTTTTCGAAAAATTCATAAACTTAGGTTTGTGACTAAATTTAATCTTAAACAAAATAACTAACTCTAAATCAAATAGAAAATGAACCAAATCAAAAAAACAAATTAAAAGTGAACCACCACCATTCCTACATATGTACACCCAAATCCAAACTCAACAACTATTGTACAGATGTTGTGAGCTTGAATCGAAGGTAACCGACGGTGGTGTCTTGGTAATGGACGGTCGGTAGACCCATTTTTTCCAGCGAATTAAGGTTTGAAATTTGAGGATTTTGGAGAGGTTGAGAGTTGAAAGTGAAGAGAGTGAGAGAGCTTTGGGGAGGTGAGAGAGCTTAACCTTCATCAATGGAGGAGGCTAATGTCCAGATCCAAGGAACAAGAAGAAGGTAGAGGTAAAATCGTCTTTTAAGCATCAATATAACGGTTTTAGAGACGGAAACAAGTTTGCATACGAGAGAGTAAGAAAAAGTATAAAAAAATACTTTAAAGGTCCTAACTAAAAAAAAGACTTATCTTAGGGCATCAAACTATAATTACCCCTAGAGTAATATGAGCATCAGTTGACTGATATAACTTTATATCAGTTGCACTAATGAGGTGGCGACACCTTATTTAAAGTTATGAATCCGGACGGGTCGCTCTGCTCCCACAAATTCACTTGGGTGGGTATAAGTGATTTTAAATGAGGTGTCATCACCTTATTGACTTGATTAAGTTGCAACTGATATAAAATTATATCAGTCAACAATACACATTTTACTCTTATCTCTAAATTAATAAAAAAACATTAGTCAAATAGTACTGAAACTGTTGATGAGAAATAAAGAAGAAGAAAAAGAAAAGAAGAAGAAGAAGAACACTGACCTTAAAGAGGTGGAGACCGGGTCGAGATGAGCGAGAGTGTTTGGCTGAGACGAAATGCTCTGCGAAACAATAGCTCTGGGATTGGATTCAGCACATGTACCGGGTCGACTAGCCAAGCGGGTCTGATCTGACGTATCCAAGACCAATTGGTTTTACAGGTGGGCAGCTACTGATTGGATATGGTAGAGTGTTGACTTCAGTTATGTTTGACGACCAATTAGAGCTTGACATGTCAGGTACTCTTGAGGCCCCATATTTGCAACCTGAACCCTTATTCATCACTCTCTCTGATTGTGGCATCGAGGCCTGCGCAATCACGATCATCGAACCTGGGTCGTCGTCGAGATTGACAAATTTTAAGTAAGTTGTATTCTTTTCGTAATGTTCTGATTATAGAATCACATGCAATTGAGCAATCTGTCTTTTGTTTTTGTTGAATTTGTTTGAAGTTTTGCATTGGGTGGGTTGCATATATATACAAAGAGTGAATGCTTTTTTTGATGTTGTATCGAAATTTTCTTCAGTATGGGGCGTTTACAACTCTGGTTGGATTCTGGGAAAGTGAAAGTTTGAATTTTTAACCGGCTCGGTTTGTTTCTGATGTTTAATTTGTCTGAAAGATGAGGAGTACTATTGTTTTTTTTTTTTTTTTTTATAATTTAAATTCCTTATTGCTTATGGGCTAAGCAGTTGAAGGTATGGAGATGGGGTTTGATTTATTTGATTGAATCTCATGTCTATATGTTAGGAAATGGATTTGGGGCTCTGCTTGCTTGCTCAGAAAATGTAGGATAAGCAAAATAAAAGAATATTTTTATAGACTGGTTGTGCCTATTCCAGCTCTCTGGGGTTGAGTGGTTGTATTGTCAATGTTTGTATTCCATTTGGATATCAGGAGCAAGCGGAGATGAGATATAAATGATAATCTATATGGTTTTTCTCAATTTAGGAAACTTAATAGATTTTTTTGATGCTTTTAGATGCGGGGTTCTTTTTATTTTCTGATATTGTTATGTACAATATAGATAAAAGCATTCATGCTTGTGCTAAGTTCAGTACTTCAGTTATTTGCAAATTGCAATATCTTAGTGCAGCCAATGTGTTGTTTTAGCTTGTGGGAATATCAAATGGAAAATTTTGTTGAAATCTGTTTGTCACCACAGTGGATTTTGCAGTTGATGGTGATGGTGATGGTGATGTCAATGGAGAGGTGGTGGGAAGTTCTGTTGAGTTGGAGGGTAGCAGAGTGGGCGATGAAAATGAAACAGGTGGAAGTTCCATTGAAGGGGCGTATCAACTAATTCAGGATGATAAAATGAATTTGGACTCCTCAGAAATGGATATAATCCCTTCAGCAGTTCCATTAGCATCAATGGATCCGTCAGATGAGCCATTTGTGGGACAGGAGTTTGAATCTGAAGCTGCTGCACATGCATTTTATAATGCATATGCCACACGTGTGGGGTTCATTATCCGTGTAAGCAAACTTTCTCGATCAAGGCGAGATGGATCTGCTATTGGTCGAGCACTTGTTTGTAACAAAGAGGGTTACAGAATGCCTGATAAGCGTGAAAAAATTGTACGGCAAAGGCAAGAGACAAGAGTTGGTTGCAGGGCAATGATTTTAGTCAGGAAAGTAAGTTCTGGTAAATGGGTGGTCACAAAGTTTGTAAAGGAGCACACTCATACTCTGATACCTGGCAAGGGTCGTAAGGATTGCATATATGATCAGTATCCGGTCAGTTATCTCCCCTACTAATATATTTTATTATAGTTATGCATACTAAAGTTTGTTATTCTATGATATGATCCTTCGTGTGACATATAAGACTAGTAATTATATAGTATAATTGAAATGTGACTGCATAATCATTTTGGTAATGATGTTTTGATTTTTAGATGATGTGAATGGATTTTTGTTAACTGTTGTGATGCTGTACGATTATTTCTTTTCTTTTCTGTTTTTAAGTTTGGAATCATCTATAGTGCTGTAACCTTTACACTGTTGTACTTATGAGTGCCCCTGTCCTCTTAACCCTCTGTTTGCCCGTTCGGCAGGGCATGTTCCGAGGCTTTAGATACGTTTCCTTCAGTCTTCACCATGAGTAATACTTTAGAATTTATGTGCGAGTTTTTAATTGATAGAGCAATTCTGTAAGGGTGCTATCACATGATCAGTTTTGGGAGAAAGCCAGAAAATTTATTCCTGTGGTAAGAGCTTTGCTTGCTCTTGTCACTACATCCAACATTCTATGAATGCTAAGATTTGATTCATAGCATGGATAATGAAAACAGTATACCAGGCTTGAAACCTCACCTTTAGTGCATAACTTGAGTATTGCTACACCGTGGTATTAGCACTTTCAATCTTTTTCAATGTCCTTGCTATGATGTTATATAATATAAGACTGTTGGTTTTATTTCGTCTCACTAATGAGATTAAGATATATATATGACATTATTGATTATCTTTATCGCATTTACTTTGCATTGTGTGCAATGATCTAATCTTTCTTTGTAAGAAGTAATTATAACGGGATGGGAGAAAGCAGACAATTTTCCTTGTACTTGTATACTGCATAAAGACTTGATTTAAAAGAGTATCTTTTGAACCCCATCATGTCTTTAATATAATACTATAGTCTTCGTAGTTATTTTTCATATAATTCTTTAAGATATTGCTTGCTCTAGCTATCATGTTGTATCGTCATTTTACTTGCAACTGCATTTACTATCTCTCTTAAATTTTGAGAGATCAACCAATGTAGTTTTACTTTAGATAGCCTAAAGATGAACTTCAGCAAGCTGAATATCAATTTAGGTGGCATGGAGAGAGAGCCAATATGATCATGAGAAAGGCTGTGCCATAGAATACTTGATTCAATTCTAGTGGACAGGTTGATTTACTATATTTTTGCATTTGGTGATTAGCTTCTTGGAATGGCATATGAGTTTCTTAGGAAGTTTTAAGGCGCTTAGTCCCCAAGGTTCTCTAATTGAAAAGAGGGATGAGTTGCATCATGTAAAGGATAAATTTGTCACAAGAGATGTTAGAAACTTTTTTATATTTGGACAAATGGAGAGAATGGTAATCTGTTATACAAACTTGTGCATTGTATCACAAGACAACATCTAAAGCCAGAAGCTAATCACCATTATATCCGTTGTGAACCCATCTATAACAAGTTTTATATATTTCTATGACCAAATCTTACTCTTCTTACTTATAATAAATAGTTAGAATTGAATGATTAAGATAAATCTTCCGATTGGAATATTGTTTTTGGATCACTTACAAGGTGGTCATGCCTTTATCCTACCAGATTGGATATAGATTTTTGTTTTATATACTGTTAAAGATGAAAGACAGTGGAGACTGCTTTGGATGCGTTAAGTCACAGATTAGCAATTTTGTTAGAGTTATGTTTCGCAAACAAGGTGGCATTTTGATTTTGGAATATTTTTTTCCTAACCAAATCTTATATGTTAATCCAAATGATTTGTTTGCAAGCATTTACTGGATTTGTTCTATTTCATAAGCCAAACACACTGCCACAACCAGCATCACTTCAAGAAAAGAAAAACATTTCTAGATACCCTGATATACAATAATCCCACCTAACAATCGGCAATCAAGGATTGATCTTAAGCAGTATAGATCTTAATAACTACCATCACTTCAGTTAGCTGTTATCCTCACTACCCACCATTCCCTTGCCATTGTCAATACCACTGTTGTGACACCCTGATTGCCTTTCAAAAACTAATGTTGACTTGTATTGTGTTTGTTGATGCTTTATAATTGGAATGCAGCTTAACTTGTTTGTTTCTTTGGTTTGTAGAATGAACACGATAAGATTCGGGAACTGTCCCAGCAGCTTGTGATTGAGAAAAAGCGAGCACAAAGCTATAAAAGGCATCTAGAACTGCTATTTGAGCACATTGAGCAACACAACGAGAGCCTATCGAAGAAGATCCAACACATTGTGGAGAGTGTGAAGGAGATGGAAACAACAACAGAGCAGCAGAGTCATAGATAGTAGATTTGACAAATGAAGGTTGATTTGTTTTGATGAAATACCAAATGAAGAAATGGTATGGAGAATGGTGTTAGGTTAAAGGATACTATATATGAGCTAACTTTTTTTTTTTTTCCTCAAAATATAGTGGTGAGGTGTCACGTGTGTAGTCAGATTTTCATATTGTGGTTCAATGGCATTCATCAGACATTGACAGGAAAAGCAGTCACCTGAGCCCCCAAATCCAATCCTTTTGTGCATTGGAAGGGAAATGAAGATGTCAGAAGAAGAGGGTTTTTTTTTTTATTTTTGTAAAATTTAATTATGATTTCTATGTCATGTATAGAATCAAATTGTTGTATTAATTTTGTTTGCGTGAATTTTATTTTACTATAAAAGGTCATTGTGACATATTGTTCAGTATTTCGTTGATGAATTGTCGAGGAACTTAGGCATCAAAGGGGCCAGGCTCCAATCGGGAAGGGCTTTATTTTGTAGGACCAAGTATCTGCACTCAACTCATCGGAAGAATTCCGTTGAGTACCATTTAGAGAACCCGGCATAAAATGAAGCATGGACGGACACGAGAAAGCAACAAAGGAGCGGACACGAGAAAGCCCCGAGCAGACCATGTTCAATAGTAAGCTTTAATGAAGACGACGTCAAGGGGATCCATTTTCCCACAACAACTCGTCAATAGTCCACCTCAATGGACACAAGGTTCTGATACAATCGGAGAGTTCTAATCGAGATCATTTTCAGGGTGTGATTTGATAAGATGTGCATACCCATAGACAAATTACCATCCTAACGATGATCGATCAAAGGGTTAGGAGAAACGGACATGCACACGTATGGAGTTGTAGATGTAAAGATATCAATATATATGAGAAGAGAACACAAAAATAAAATGAGCACCTCGTTTGGCATCATCGACATGCTTTCACCTTTCAACTTACAAAAGGCGACAAGAACAGAGAGAGCGTGCCTGAATAGCTGCAAACAGTGTAGATATGAAGGAATGAGGGAATGTGAGCACATCAAGTCCCTAAAAACCCACTGAAGAAGACATTACGAAGTTTTTTAAGAAAAAGAAAAAAAAACACACTTTCGCATAGATAATAAGAGCCAACATAACCAAGTCAAATAACATGATCATTAATAGGTAAAAAAAGAAAAATTGGGAGTCTTCAACATGGTGACCAGTACCAGAAAAATCAATTATCTGTTTTCTTTTTATAGTGGCATTAAAGTGGAAAGAGGCATCTCACCTCGCTGCATTTAGATCAAGAAGTTGTACTCATAATTTTTCACGTAGAAGTGTGTGTCTTAATGATTGAGTTATTTTCTAAAAGTCATAACTTATCACTTTTAGTATTATAGTATGTATCAAAGCATCAAAGGTTGTTTGAGCCGTAGAAATATCGATATAGTAGTGGTCTATTGCTAGCATATGTTAAGAATAAAATATGATAACTACTGGATTTTATTAGTATTTTACGTACATAAATAGCCTTGATAATTTGTATGATTGAGAACAACCTTTTCATATTTGAAGTTTCTGTAACCACGTGCTGACGTGCATGTTAGTAAACATATGGAAATGGAGGTTGATAACTCGATTTAACCTGAGCTAGCTATTTGCCATAACTTTTTTTTATTTTTTTTAATTGATTATGGCTTATTTGTGTGCAATGGATTTTTTTTATTTTATTTTATAAGCAACGGCCGAAAGGTGTATATATACAAGGAACCAATAGTGTTCTGGAAGAGACTAAGTCTCTTAACCCTAACCTAGAGTTTTTGGCACCTTACCGCACCAAAATGGTCTCTTACACCACCACCACCAAAGATGTGTTGAGTGGGGAATGATCCCGAGACCTCCTCCCACTCACACAGTTGGATTAATCAATTGCGTCACCCTTAGTGGTTGTGCATTGGATTATTATATAGCAAGAAATTGATTACTTATATTATCTTCAAGATTGATCAAGCATGATTTTGATAAATTCTTGTTAATATAGTTTGATTGTGAAATGTTTTATGATTTTAATGCCTAATGATATTTTACCCGTTAGTTGTTTTGGTGTGGCAGGTGCAAGAGTATGGTAAGAATAAATAGAGCTAAAATGTTTGTTGCAACCAAAATTCAGCTAAGAGTGTTGCACGCCCGTATCACCATAGTGACAGTGGCACCAGTTCATATGACATTCTGCTTGGATTTTAATTTTGGGCGTCACAACGATTCGATCAGTTCCTACACGTTTTAATTAGATGTCAGTTCAAAAAGAAGGGACAATTAGCATGGGTCTCAACAATTACAATTAGAGAGCAAAAATCTGAGGAGATACAAGAAGAAAAAGGCTATAGGATTGATTGACAACCCGACTTGCCGGAATTCTACACGAAGATTTCTAAACCCTTAATCGGGATAATTAGAAGTTTTTTGTTGTAATTTTCATTTACTTCTCAACATTATGATAGTTTCAGATTTACGGTGTTTGTTATGATTTATGAACATGATTATTTTCTTAATTGTTAGTTTTGTTGAAGTTAATTATTGTTTGTCTATGAACGTGATTGGCTAAAAACCTCGGGTTGGAATGTGATTTGTAAGAATAATTTGTTTTTAGGGTTTGTGTTCTTATTGTTTCGTTCATAAATTGACAACTTGTGATGCATGATCATAGTGAATAATTGCGTCTAGACATGGGGAATTTGAGCATGGATCAAATCCTAGTTTAGTGTGTGCCTTTAGGTATGCCTCTCGGACCTCTAAGCCCTATTAAGTCAGCTTAATTCAGCTAGAATAGATCATTAATTCCAAATTATACAAGTCACATCCCAGCCTTCTCATTGTTGCTCATTAATTTGATTTAGTGAATTGTGATCTCATCACTTCGTTGGTAGAATTTAACTGAAATCAAAATAAAAAACAAAAATTAATCTTTATTTTCTTAAGTTGGATTATTCTTGATTCAGTTCACGAGTTAGCAATCCAAACTTTATCGTGTTTCCTATATACTTAACAGTATTGGCACACTTGCCAAACACATGAAAGTGATTGAGTACAATGCACTACAAAAAAAATTACAAACTGTGATGGAAAATTTTCCGTCACAGTTCCGTCACAAACTGTGACAAAATTCATATTTTCTGTCACAAATGCACATTTGTCACAGAAATTTCCGTCACAGACACAAATTTGTGACAGAAATTTCTGTCACAACCATCTGTGACAACCCAAATAATGATAGAAATATTTTGTTACAGATCCGCCACAGATTACATTTTGTGACTGAAATTCACAAATCTGTGACAGAAATTTCCGTCACAGATTGAGAACTTTTTTGTAGTGATGGTAGGAATTAATGTTAGACCATTGTCGAAAAAGTCATCACACGGTCAGGTAGACCTGTTTATGTGGGCCGCGGGCCAGTTTGGGCCTAGCCCGCGCAAGGCACGTGTGTAGACGATTCAGGCCAAATCAACCCACGATTTAAACGAACCGGGCTAGAAAAACGTCAAACTGCGGGCCGCACACTAATTTTTTAGTTATAATCTATAAGATGTCAAACCGCGATATTTCATTGCATTTCACATAAATTTGACAACTTCAATTAGATCTCGCGAGCATTTTAAATTTGATCAAACTTTAATTTATTATAGTTTACATGGTAAACAATTTAAATGGAACATAAAACATTATTGGACAAGTCATAATTGTTGGTGGGTTCTGTTATGTACAACGGACAACCATGGACTCCAATGGATGGAACTAGGGTTGACAATTTGTGCGTGTGTGTTGTACTGAAAATTTTTCGTGTTCTGCACGACCCGACACAAATACGATAAAATTATGAATACAAAACACAAACATGGCACGTTTAACACAAACTAAATGAGTTGTGTTGACACGACACGAGTAACACGTTTAAGCAAATGGGTTGGATTTGACATGTTTAGCACGACACAACCCAACACGAATAAATTCACAAATTTAACATATTTAATAAAAATATGTACATATATTTATATATTAACAAACACATAGAATTACATAATCTGATACCTTCTAGGGTTATATCTTACTTAAAAATTACTTAATTTGTATCCATATTTGTGTCCTGGCGGGCATGCCAATCGGGTCATACGTGTCGTGTGTGGCACAATTAATTAATCGGGTTGTGCGTGTCGTATGTGGCACGATCAATTCATTGTGCGTACATGTTTAATAGGCTGAACACGAACCCAACAGAAATATTAATTAATCGTTTTGGATGGCCCGACACGACTCCGACACGATTCTAATTTTTTTTAACCCAAACACGTTTATTTCGTGTTGTGTCGCATGCTACGACCCAAATTGCTAGCTCTAAATAGAACGAACCAGTCAGTTCTGGCTTCTATTTCTTTTGTCTTATTTTCCGAAACTGCTATTGAATTGGTTTGTTGTGTTGTGGCTAGAATTTGTCTTTGGTGTGGTTAAAGATAAAACTAACAATTGATCTCATGTAGCAATAGTAACCGTGCATTTACTGCTATAAATTCACGTATTGTAATTTTAAAGCCGCAAGATGGAATTGAGAACGCGCGCCAAAGAGGATAGATGTAATTGTTTTTCAGTTTTTCATTAAAAGATAACCACAAAAAACTATCATATAATTGACACTTTTTACAATGAATTATCCTGAATTTTTTTTTCGTAATTTCTTACTACCTTATATTTTTTTTTTTGATTCCGTAAGCATTATGTTACAATTTTGGATGGAATATTTCAATTAGTGTCTCACGTGCAGAGCACGTGTCTTGTATATTTTGAAAATGGCAAAAATACCCTTATGTATGTTTCTTCTTGAATCATCTTCTTCTACCTTTCTCTGGTTCAGATTAAGGGCACATTTATAGGATTTGTTTGATTGAGGATGTTGGAGCTATTTGGAACAACAATTGAAGATTGGAAGGCGAAATCGATGATGGCTAAGCTCAGATTGATGATGGCGAAATCGCCTTGTAAATTGAAGGAGACTTCATTGACTGCAGTTAGGGAATAACCCATGACGATGAAGAATGGTTTTGAAATCTTTGGGTATGGCGGCTGGGGTTTGAAGAAACTGAGCTCAAAGGTATGATTTTTTTGTTAGAAACTTGCATCTGAGAAGTGGGTTTTGATTTGTGTTTAGAAGAAAACCCAAATGGGTGGTTTTTAGAGCTCAGAAGATAGGTATGGTTTCGAGAGGAAACAGATTGTTAGAGCAGAGCATGAGCTTGAAAGTGGCTTCTAAATCTATGGTGCTAGGTGTTGCTGCTAAGACAGAGAAGATTGGATTTAGGAGCAAGGAAGAAGATGGAGATGGAGTTAATAGATTTGAAGTAGGCATTTTGATGTTGGATTTGGAAACTTGGATTAGATTAGATTAGATTAAAAAGAAGAAGATTCAATTTCAACTTTTCAAGTTCAGTAGAGTTTGAGGCAGGACAAGGGGTAATTTGGAAGTTTCACATACTAACTGACGGAATGCAAACAGAAAAAAAAAATACAGAGTAGTGAGAAATTACGAAAAAAAGTTCAGAATAGTTCATTGCAAAATGTGTCAATTATAGGGTAGTTTTTGGTGATTATCCCTTTCATTAATTATGTCATTAGCCCTGGGCCAACCGCGGGCACCCGCGGACCAACCGCATAACTCGCAGACTAAGTGATTCGGGTCAAAAACAATGCAACCCAATAAAATGTTAATCCAACAGTTAATTTTGCGGGCTAGGCTGATTTGGCCCGCGGGACAAATTAAAATCCTATTTCACACGTCTACAGTTAGGACAAATAGGAGAGGTGAATATAGTTTTTGAATATGTGGTGAATTTATTTTCTTTATTGTGATATCTCTATAGAAGTTGGAGTGATTAAATTTAAGGCTACCAATCCTAAGCTTTTATTGAACAAAAGTTTAGTAATGTTTATATTGTCCTTGGAAATGCTTTAAGGAGCAGGTTACTCTTTTGGTATACTACTATTAATGATTTGACTATACAATGTGTTAGGGTTTGATAAGAAAATATTATAGTTATCAAAGGCACATGTATGGTACTATTTGGATATCGAAAGAACGTATTTTTTTTTTCGCAATGGAGATTGTGATAAAGTATTCTTTGCATGTTAGAGACAGAAATGGCTACCTTCATTATTGACAATCCATGATATCACAAATAAGGGAGCAAGAAAGAAACAATAATTGCCCACAATAAATAATTAAAACCCTCTCAAATCATACATGGCCACGCTCTATACAATAATAAAATAGACAATTTAAACCAAGTAAAATAAAAACTGAAAGAGACCAACTGAATTTGCTACCAACAATTTCCTAGTCCTGTTTAAGCAGCCCAAATAATTTACTTCCAAACCCAATGCTTCCACTTGAATGCAGCAACACCATGATGTGCATGATATGCACAATATTTAGACCCTTGTTATTGGATGGACTAGGATTGAATTCTTGATTCCTAAATTTTTTGAAGTCTCTCTTTATTCTTGCTCTAAAACTAAAACCTGAAATCTTCAATTGGCCTAGTAGTGGGCTGGTGGTGGAGGGGAAGAATAAATGTAAACTGGGGGTGGTGATTTCATGGGTGGTGGTGGTGACTTGTAGTGGTATGGGGGAGGAGGTGAAGGTGATGGAGGTGGTGGAGACTTGTAAGCATATGGGGGTGGTGGTGATGGAGAAGGTGGGGGTGGAGACTTGTAGATGTACGGTGGTGGAGGTGAGTGGACCAGTGGTGGAGGAGACTTGTAGAGATAAGGTGGCGGAGGTGAGTGGACTGGTGGTGGGGGAGACTTGTATAGGTAAGGTGGCGGAGGTGAGTGGACCGGTGGTGGGGGAGACTTGTAGAGGTAAGGTGGCGGAGGTGAGTGGACGGGTGGT
>JAYMTA010004224.1:0-12950 GCA_036897625.1 Pelargonium cotyledonis | reverse complement strand
ATGACGCCGGCGAGCTCCTCCGTCTTTGGCGGAGCAAATCTGGCATTTTAGGGAGCTTGCTCCTGGTTCAACAGTGGAGCTTGCTCCTGGTTATGCTCCAACGAAGATGAAGATGAAGGTATATAAGGTAAGAGCATTTTAGGGATTTAGGAAATATACATGGCATGTGCATGGCACACGGGGGTTTTAATGACGTTTTCCGTCCAAAATAACTGACAGAACCTTCCTTGGAAACCATTGGGTAGGAAAAACAATGAAAAAATAGCATAAGTTATGAAACTGAAAAGAAAGTCTACCATAAGGTAGGAAACTGTAATTACCCTTTTTTATAAATAGCTCATGTACATTGCTTAGAAGAATTAAACTAGTGCTCCACATGAGGTAGTTTGTGAGTCTACCGTTATTGAGTCGTGCCTTTCCGTTTGAGTTGCTTCCTCATGGAGCTTAATTAATTTAGTGTCTACTTGTGTTTATCCGCGTTTATGTAGATACAAAATGAGTGTGCCTGTTCACAAGATGCAGAACTTTGAATCTCATTCTTGTTGGATAAAAAATGTTTTTTTTTTATCAGCAACGGGACATCATACTCGAGTTAACAATGTTTCTCTCTCTCTAAAGAGAGCGTCACCCTAAACATCGCCCCACAAATTCCACCTCATACCGTCTACACATCATACTCGAAGTAACAATGTTTCTTACTCTCCAAAGAGAGTGTCACCCTAAACCTCACCCCACAAATCACACCTCATACCGTCGGTAAAGAGGCTCAAACATGAGACATTAGAGAGAATTCAAAGTATTTTTAAACACATGGGACAACATGTCTTGGTGAACGGTGATCAAGAATGTTTCTGATTTGATTTTGACCGTGTGATTGAATTTGAAACTTTTGCGATGCTGAGCAGTGACATTTGTAGTAGTATGTATATTTATTGTATGAGCCTTGGTCGTTTGCTTGGATCTTAATTTCTTGCTCAACAATATGACTTGACACTACAAAAAATAAGGTAAATGGTTACAGTTAAGCATTGCAACATAAAGGTCCTAAACCGCGGCCCATACCATTGACTGCGTAAACCCCTTCCGTAGTATCAGCCCACGTGGTAGATATGATGGGCAGCGGTTTTGGGCTTTTTGAAATCAGTTTTTATATCTGCAACCAATACATCTTGTTGTTGTTATTGGGCTCATATGTTGCATTTTTTAATAGTTTAGCTTTTTTTTTTTTAATCATTTTAAAACTGCAACAAATGACATTACAAATCTAATTTACTAATTATACAAATAATTCATTACTGTTCACTTTTGCATACAATTGGATCCACCAATAAATATTTTTTTCACTAGTCACAAGGATGCAAACAAACTCCATATAACACAAAAATCAAATACTACAAACTATCAATCATATTCATCAATCAAACACTACACACTATCATTCATAACTAATAGTTTCTAATAACATAATTCTAGAACATTGATAACATAAGTTTAGGGCTATAAAAAAGTTGATATTACTAGTTACTGGTATTTTTTTGAGCAATTCTAATTGATTACTAATGAAAATGAAGTTCAACTCCAAACTTCCATGCCCATCTTTAAATCATGATTGTCTTATCTGTCAAGAAACAAGCATAAAAACAGTAATGACATAAATCAAAATCACCAAAAACATGAAGCAATACCATTAACAAACAATGACCTTGTTTTTTTATACAAAGTGGCTGACATTGCCAACCAGCAAGCAAGCCAACAAGTGTATGAGATGAAGTTAAAACAAAACAAAATAAGAAAGGAGAGAGAGGCTAGCTAGCTCTGCAGATACCATAAATCATGAGCTCATGAGAATCAGTCCTTTAGTACAATGCAGTGAGATGTTAATTATGTATGGAACAATAATATATGTGGGTCACTACATTTTCTATAAAAAAAAAATCAATCAATGCATCGCGCACAGGATGCAAACTAGTAAATTATAATTATGCAAGACATAAAAATCTGCTAACTACGACGAGAATCTGGTAGAGAAAATTTTATGTTTTCAGTCTTGTTATAAATTGTGGCATAAGTATATTTTAGTGCATGTATAGTCCGAATACATTTGATCTAGACACGTATTTTAAGACATAAGTACATGCAATATCAACATGATCATGGATAAACATAAGTTTTATTACACAATTGCTCAATACATTTCGATTTTCACAACCTATCCAAGGAGCAATCCGTGGGCGCAAACTGGAGCTCCATAGCATTCAAATCATAAATGATACGAACATTCTTTTGTAGCCATGCCCCAAGCAAATTCAAACCACTCGAAGACTTAATGGCTACACAAAAGTAGCCTTCCGAAAAGTACATGTACATGTTATTACGGTCTACGACCATATCAGCTCCTTCAAAATGAAATGTCATACCAATATACTGGCCAAAACCAGCCTTCAATCGATAACAAAGATCAAATTTGATGCCTGGGCCCATTCTTGGAGTGTTGGCTCTCTCTAGTCCAAACTGGAGAAAATAGTTATTGATCACATTCATCACACTCGCATAAAGCCCTTGACTCAAATATGTGACCATACTCCCGGAATCAATAATCATACCGCTTATTCTGTTCGGCTTGATGGTGAAAGTTCCTATCGGGAAGCCCATACGGCGGGCTCCCACACTAATGTCCAGCAGATTTAAGTAATAGTTTGGTGAAATGTTCTGGCGAACGAATGGAGTTCGTTGGAGGTTTGGAATGTTGTTGGGCACGTCGTTTCCAAATTTGAGGATGCCGGCACTCATCGGTGATCTGCTGAATGGTAGGCAGTAGCTGAATCGGCGGTTAGTTATGCTCTTGAGTTGGTTGACTAAAGACTTTAAAGCTGTGTTGAGTCCTAAAATTCCAGAAAAGTCATCTGCCAACAAATAAATTGTATACATATATATAAGTTTAAACTAATTATTGATCATTTGGTAACAAGATTTTGATACCATGTTAGAAACTAAACACTTGACACGCTCTTGAAAAATATGCCGATTTTGTGTAAGTAAAATAATTATTAGTACGACTATCACAACTTTTCTAGAATTATATTTAATTAACACTAAATAAGTTAATACTTGAAACAATACTTGAATATTATATGCAAGCACACAATATATACTTCTCTGCTACTAAATGTCATATAAAATATTCAGTTAAGTCTGTAACAAAACCTGTTTTTCCGAATTTAAAATTTGTGCTGTGGGTTGAGCATCCAAACACTATATTCTCAAAATGTCTCAAGGAGCTTCCAATAGAAAATGTGAATGTTTCTATAGAAACAACACCAGATGTGGAGGATCCATCGCCGAATGTGTGGGTATAGGTGCAACGGTTATTGTCGCGATGATAAAATCTCGAACTGCAAATCTGATCAGTAGGATGGAGCAATTGGTACGTGGAGGATTGACTCGGAGAGAACATGGGATAAGACTGGTCGAAGCATGCGTCACAAGGCTTACATTGGGTCCAGGTAAGACTACTTCCGGTATCCATAACTAAAATTTGTTTAGTTTTTGGTGTCCCGACAAAGAGATGAACTACATAGCCACCCGTATACTTGTATAGAGGAATTTGAAGCCCGTTCGGGTTTTCATGGATTGATTGGTAACTCATAACTCTAGCATCAGAAGCTTTGATCATATGGTTGATTCTTTCTAGTTCGGAGATGTTTCCGAGGTAAGATGGGGAGTCTGGTGAGTTAGGTGAGATGAGTTTGAGGCTTAAACCTGAGGGTTTTGGGGCTACAAGAGTACTGGCTAACAAGAGTGATGCCAGGTAGAGATGGAACACATTTTGGAGTGAAGACAAAGTTTGTGAATATTTTGTCACCGTAGCACTGCTTGAATTGATTCTAGTTGATCAATTAATGAATTTTCCTAGGTGAAGATTCTGCTAGTCTAGAAATTAATAGTTAGACTATGTAATTAAGTAGAGTTTGATTCTTGCTTTGATGTTTATGTCTTTTCAAATTAATGTATTTAATGTTCCAAATTGACATTGTATTTCAAATAAAGTAAAATAGACATTAGTAGATTGATATAACTTTATATCAGTTGCACTTTTAAAATCATGAATCCGGACAGATCGTTCCGCTCCCACAAATTTATTTAATTGGGTGGATATAAGTAAAATTTGATGATGTGTCATCATCTCATTGGCTTGGTTAAGTTGCAACTGAAATAAAATTATATCAGTCAACTGATACACATTTTACTCTTTCAAATAAATGTTACAAATACTCTTTCCGTCCCAAATTGAGTGTCATGTTTGTCTAAATTTTTTGTCCGAAGATGAGTGTCTTGTTTCTATTTTTAGGTTGTTATATTATTATTTTTTCCATATTACTTTTAGCACTTATGCATATGGACAATTTTGCACATGAAATGTAGGTGAGAAAGTGAGAGTAATATTGGAAACACACACAAATATGTGATAATTCTTAATTTTTGCAAAAAATAAAAACATGACACTCATTTTGTGGTATACGAAAACATGACACGGAGGGAGTACATAATATTAAATATGTTTGATTCTATAATAAATTAGTTACATTGTGAAGACATATATTTTATGTTGTGGTATAAAAAGATAATCAATATAAATAGAGTTGACAATTTGGTTGGCCGTCGGATTCAAACTTAAAATTTTTGGATCATATTACATGTTTATTTTTTCGAATAGTTTTGTTCGATCCAGCTCCTTCGAGTTCAAGCTTCCCTTAGCTGAATTCTTTTCAATGTCATACCTCCAGTTTTGGAGAATTTCATAACATACCTCTTTCATTTTATTTGTGTTGTCTGTGGGTTTGTTACAATTTCTTGGGCCAGGTTTTATTGGGTTGTTGGTCTCTTGGTGGTGGGTCCTACCCTATGAGTTGGGAAGTGTGTTGCCAGTACCAACACATTTTCTTTAATGTTGTTGACAACTCGTTTGTTACACATGTTATTGATTCATAATTTATGCTATTTTAGAGCTATTATTGTCTTGTTTTCCTTACATTATGGCATATTCTTGCATGATTAGCTCTTTTGTTTGCTACATGAGCTAAATGTGCATAAATGTGTAAATAGTGTGGTGTTAATGTTAAATTGAGTTTATATGGACTTATTTGTTTACCCTTGACATTATGAATATTTGTGGTAATATTTTGTCATAATTATATGTGACAATACAAATAATGACATAAGTATTTTGTCACAATTCTGTCGCAAATTAAATTTTGTTATTAAAATCTACAAGTTTATGACAAAATTTTCCGTCACAGATTGAGAACTTTTTAAAAGTGTTTGTGTCTCAATCAACGTTTTTTTAACGTATCAGAGTAAAAAAAATAGTAATATTTAATAATTGTTTTATACGAATTATTCAATAAATAATAACTATAATATATTTTTGATTAATTAATATTTTATTAGAGAATTTAACTAGGGGAAATCGATCACAAATTAGAGAGAAAATTTAGATAAGAAAAAATTATCTCTCTATTTAGCTAGGGATTCAATGAAGGATATTTTTTTCATAGCTAAATTAGCTAGGAGCATAGATATTGTCTAAGGAAATCGTCGCAGAATCCATTTAGCTGGCTAATTCTCTAACTATATTCTGTAACTAATATGAGATTTTCTGATAGTGACATGAGATGGGACCGGTTGACATTACCGACAAGGCTTGCATTGGGTCCATATAAGACCATTTCCAGTATTGATCCATAATCAAAGTTTGTTTAGTTATTGGCATCCTGACAAAGAGTTGCACTTCATAGGTACCGCGTACCCGAATACTTGTATACATGACTTTGAAGGCAGTTTGGGTTTCGTAGATTGATGTGTAATTAATAAGTCTAGCTTTAGAAGACTCGGTCATATGGTTGATTTTTTCTAGTTCGGCAATGTTTTGGAGGTAAAATGGAGAGTAAGGTTAGTCAGGTGAGATGAGTTTGAGGGTTAAACCTGAGGGTTTTGGGGCTACAAGAGTAGTAGCTAAGAAGAGTGATGTCAGGTAGAGATGGAAAATGTTTGCATAAAATGGCTTAAGTTGAGCCATTTTGGAGTGAAAACACAAGGTTTGTGATTTTCTTGTTTCACTGGAGCTCTGCTTAAATTGAGTCTAGTTGATATGCGCAGACAAACATGTTGAACAATCAATGATTTTTGTCAAAAACAGATTTTGCTACTCTAGAAACTAATGGTTCAAAAGTAGAGGTTGACTAGCATTTTACTGTTATGTCTCTTCTGGTTTTAGATGCGATCTCCATCTCACTCATAGCGAGAACAAGCTCTTGTTGATTAGTTGGTAAGGATAGAGTGTTAAAAAAACTCGTGATCTGTGACAAAAAATTTAATTACAAATTTATGAATTTTTATTACAAAATATAATTTGGACTTGTAACAAAATATTTATGTCATTTTTTGAGTTATACAAATGATTGTGACAGAAACTTGCATAACAAATGTGTTGTAATGGAAATTTCCATCACAATGCATGTGTGATTGTGTTGTAAAATATAATTTTTGTCACAATTTGTGTGACAGAATTGTGATGAAAAATTATTTATAGTCTTTCATTACAATTTACAACTCTTTTTTTTCTTTTGTATTGGGTTATTTGAGTGAGACGATAGATTGCGAGGATCACGAAAATTAAGTTTTATTATAAAAACAAAAATACACGCAATATACATCAACATAACTAGCTAGGGAGAAACCATAAGTTATATTTTCCTTTATTTATATTCTCATTACACAATATATTTTGATTTTCACATTCTATCCGAGGAGCAATCCTCGAGTGCAAATTGGAGCTCCATAGCACTCAAATCATAAATTATACGAAAATTCTTTTGTTGCCATGCCCCAAGCAAATTCATACCACTCGAAGACTTAATGGCCACACAAAAGTAGCTTTCCGGCATGTACATGTTGTTGAGGTCCACGACCATATCAGCTCCTTGAAAATGAAAAGTCATACCAATATACTGGGTAAAACCAGCCCTCACTCGATAACAAAAATCCAATTTGATGCCTGTGCTCGTTCTTGGATTGTTGACTCTCTCTAGTCCAACCCGGAGAAAATGGTTATTGAATGCATTCATCAGTCTCATAAGGCCCTTGACTCAGATATGTGACCATACTCCCAGAATCGATAGCGAAACCACTCGGTCTGTCCCGCTGCAGCTCGAAAGTGCCTCTCTGGAAGCCCATACGGCGGCCTCCAACACTAATGTCCAGCAAATTTAAGTAATAGTTTGGTGAAATGTCCTGGCGAACGAATGGAGTTTGCCGGAGGTTCGGAATATTGGGCACGTCGTTTCCGAATCTCAGAACGCCGCTGGCTGTCATCGGAGGTTTGGCGAAGGCTAGGCAATAGGTGAATCGGCGGTTGGTTATGCTCTTGAGTTGGTTGACTAAAGACTCTAGGGCTGTGCTGAGTCCTAAAATTCCAGAAAAGTGTCCTGCCAACAAATAGATTGTGTACATATATATAAGTTTAAACTGATAGTTGATAATTCGGTGACATCAATTTGATACTATGTTAAAAACTAGAAATTTGACACGATCTTGATAAATACGCCGATGTCGTACAAATTAGTTAATTATTAGTACGACTATATACGTTACTAGAATTGTATTTAATTAACAGTAAATAAGATATGGAGTCAAAGTATTTTTAAAGACATAATTCCGCAAAAAGACAACACAACCTATTCGCATGATTTCTTTGACTAAAAACTAAAAATTAATAGTTGAAAAAGTACTTGAATATTATATGCAAACACACAATCTAACAAAACCTGCGTTTCCGAAGTCGAACTTGGTGTTGTGGGTTGAGCATCCGAACACTATGTTCTCAAAATGTCTCAAGGAGCTTCCATAAGGAAATGTGACTGTTTCTGTAGAAACAACACCAAATGTGGAGGATCCATCGCCGTGTGTGTGGGTATAGGTGCAACGGTTATTGTCGCGATGATAATATCTCGAATCGCAAATCTGATCAATAGAAGGGACCAACTGGTACGTGGAAGATTGACTCGAAGAATACATGGGATCAGACTGGTGGAAGCATGTGTCACAAGGCTTACATTGGGTCCAGGTAAGACTACTTCCGGTATCCACAATCAACGTTTGTTTTGTTCTTGGTGTCCCGATAAAGAGTTGCACTGCATAGGTACCCGCATACTTGTATACCGGAGTTTGAAGCCCGTTCGGGTTTTTGTAACTCATAACTCTAACATCAGAAGCTTCAATCATATGGTTGATTCTTTCTAGTTTGGAGATGTTTCCGAGGTAAAATGGAGAGTCAGGTGAGTCAGGTGAGATGAGTTTGATGCTTAAACCTGAGGGTTTCGGGGCTACAAGAGTACTGGCTAACAAGAGTGATGCCAGGTAGAGATGGAAAATGCTGGCATAAAATGGCTTAAGTTGAGCCATTTTGGAGTGAAAAGACAAGGTTTGTGGATTTTTTGTCTCACCGGAGCTCTGCTTAAATTGAGTCTATAGTTGACCCATTAATGAATTTTTCTAGGAAAAGATTCTGCTGGTCTAGAAATTAATATTTAGATCATGTAATTAAGTAGAGTTTTATTCCTACTTTAATGTTTATGTCTTTCCAAATTTATGTATTATTACTGTTCCAAATTGACATTGTATTTTAAATAAATGTTACATATACATAATATTAAATATGTTTTGATTCTTTCAAAAATTAATTACATTGTAAAGACATAAATTTATGTTGCGCTATAAGAAGACGATAAGTAGAGTTTAAAATTTGAATAATTGTCTGATTAAATCTTTAAAGAATTGAACCAAGTTACATGTTTACCTTTTTAAATAGATTTGTTTGAACCGGCTCAGTCGAGTTCAATTTTCCCTTAGTTGAATTCCATTCTATGCCTGGGTTAGAACTTTGATTTTTAACTAGTTCTCTCTAGTTTAGGAGAATTTCATACCATACCTCTGTTTTCCTTTTTCTAATAAAACATATCATACCTTTTTGTTCTTTCTGATGTTATAATTTCTTGGGCCAGTTTTTATTGGGTTGTTGTTCTCTTGGTGGTGGGTCCTACCCTATGAGATGGGGAGCGTGTACTTAATTTATTGCCTTGTTTTAGAGCTTTTATTGCCTTCGTTTTTCTTATATTATGGTATATTCTTGCATGATTCACTCTTTTGTTTGCTCCACGAGCTATATGTGCATAAATGTGTAAACAGTATGGTGTTAAAGCCAAATTGAGTTTCTAGTAGTGACATAGGAAAATGTATCTTACATGTCTCTAAACTATCCAATTTGTTCTGTTGGGGTCCTTAAACTTTTATCTGTTCTGCTCGAGTCCAAAAACACGTTTTTTTGTTCTTGCGAAAGACATTTCGTTAACTGACTAACATAATCCGTCAAAAATGACTAACGGTGTTGAACTTAAATTTAAAAATCATTTATAAAACTTGAAATTACTATTTTACCCTTAAACATATTATTAATTATTAAAAAATAATTAAAGAAAAGAAAAAAAAAAAACTTTGAGATGGTGTTCCTTCTTCCTCTACGCCGCCGCCATGAGAGGTCACTGTCTTCAACCTCTCCACCTACGTCCAAGTCTACACCCTCAACGCCGGCCACTACTCTTCCGGCACCGTCAAGTCCATCGCTTTCGAAGCCGCAAGAATCTACACGGCCCACCAGGACGGCAAGATCAAGGTCTGGAAGATGAAGTCAAAACGGCACCGTCTCGTGTCCACCATGCCCACCCCGCAGGACCGCCTGTGCCGCTCCCTCCTGCCCAAGAACTACGTCCGCGTCCGACGCCATCAGAAGCGGCTCTGGATTGAGCACTGCGACTCCGTATCGGGTAGATTGGTGACGTTGAGATTGGGGATTTGGAGCACGGACTCGTGCTGAAAACTCCGGCGAGCACGGATTCGGGCTGAAACCTCCGGCGAGCATGGGCGTGGAGAGAGGATGGACTCGCGTTCCGACCTCCGGCGAGCACAGATCTGGACGCCATGGACTCCGCCGAGCACAGACCTCCGGCGAGAACGTTAAGACCCAATAAATCCTTCGTTTGCTTTTTATTTATTTATTAGGTTGTTCTTTGATTGTCTTGTGTTTTGGGTTTGAGATTGAGAGTTTAGTTTGTTATGATTTTGTTTATGTTTTTGTTCATGATTTTCGGTGGAGAGAAATGGTTTACAGTGGAGAGAGGAGAGGAGAGGAGAGAGAGAGAGAGAGTGGAAGAGAGAGATGGGTTTGAGGTTGAAGATGGGTAAATTGAAAGAATTAAAAAATATTAAGGAAAAAATAGTAAAATTACATATTTTTAATTGTTTTTTAATTTAAATTTAAATCGTTAGTTAAAATTGATAGATTCTGTTAGTCAGTTAACGGGATGTTTTTCGTTAGAACAAAAAAACGTATTTTTGGACCCGAACGGAATAGATGAAAATTTAAGAAACCCAGCGAAACAAATTGTATAGTTTAAAGATCTCTGAAGTACATTTTCCTATATTACGGTATATTCTTGCATGATTTACTCTTTTGTTTACTACATGAGCTAAATGTGCATAAATGTGCATAAATAGTATGTTGTTAAAGCCAAATTGAGTTTCTAGTAGTGACATAGGATCAGAGTGGTCAAAGCATTCCCGATAAGGCTTGCATTGGGTCTTGATAAGACCAATTCTGGTATATATCCATAATAAGTTTTTTTTTATTTCTTGGTGTCCCGACAAAGAGTTTCATTGAATAGGTACCCAAATACTTGAATACAAGAATTCGAAGGCCGTTCAGAATTTTGTAAATATGATTTGTAATTAATAACTCTAGCATCGGAAGATATGATCATACGGTAGCTAGATTATAGTCGAGTCGAATGCTCAGGTCGCCATTAATGCAGTGCAATGGGAGGGGAGGAAGAATCTGGTGCCTTCGACTTGATTATAGCGGATATTTGTCATTTAGCTTCGTTATTATGAATATTGATTTTGTGTATGTTGACCGGTCTGCGATTCGAGTAGTCCATATTTTAATTAAGTTCTCGGAGTTTTTGTTAGATATGTATGTGTGATTGGGCCTTCAAGTTCCTCACATAATAGCTGTTATGCTGAATTTTGATATGGAATAAAATTTCTACAGTTTCCATCAAGAAAACAAAAACATTTATGTCTTTTCTGGTTATAGTATTTATTGTTCCAAATTGATATTGTACTCCAAATAAATTGTGTTTACGCACGACATAAAATTGATACTCTCTCCGTTTCAAAATGAGTGTTTTGTTTTCATTTTTTGCAAAAATTAAGAATTACAAGATAATTTAGTGTGTTTCTAATATAACCCTCACTTTCTCTACCTACACTCTATGTGAACCCATGTGTAGATTTGCCTATGTGCATAAGTGATAAGAGTAATATGAGAAAGAACAATAATATAATAACATAAAAATAGAAACAAGATACTCATGTTAGGATAAAAAATTTAGACAAACAAGACACTCATTTTGGGACGAAGGGATTTCTATTTATTTTTAAAGGCTGAAATGATTTGGTCTCCATGTAATTACATTTATGGTTAAATACTAGAAATATCTTAATTAAAATTATACTTTTTTAGATGCGATCTTGATCTCACTCTTGTGAGAACAAGCTCTTGTTGATCAGTTAGTAAGGAATAGAGTCGTTTTCAAAAAAACTTTTGATTTGCAACAGAAATTTTCATAACAAATTTATAAATTTCAGTCACATAATGTAATTTGTAACAAAACTGTGTAAGTATTTTTGTTATTGTCTCGGTTGTCACAGAAATTTACATCACAAATGTGTGTGTGACGGAAATTTTCTTCACAAATGTGTACTAGTGTTATAAAATATGATTTTTCACTATTTGTGACAAAACTATGATGAAAAACTCTCAAAAATTTACGTTACATGCAGTATGCAATTTTGTTTTTTTTTGTAGTGGGTTATTTGGGTTAGATGATAGACTACGAGGACACGAAAATAAAGTTTGATTATAAACACACACTATAAGAAAATCAACATCGGCTACGGAATTTGCTATGGTTGTAGATCAACTACAGAACAATTACGGTGTATATATATATATATATCAACACATAACTAGGGAGAAACCATAAGTTATATTTTCCTTTATTTTTATTCTCAATAGACAATATATTTTGATTTTCACAATCTTCCAAGGTGCAATCCTCGGGTGCAAATTGGAGCTCCATAGCATTCAAATCATAAATCATACGAAAATTCTTTTGTTGCAATGCCCCAAGCAAATTCAAACCACTCGAAGACTTAATGGCAACACAAAAGTAGCCTTCCGAAAAGTACATGTACATGCTATTGGGGTCCACGACCATATCAGCTCCTTGAAAATGAAAAGTCATACCAATATACTGGTTAAAACCAGCCCTCGCTCGAAAACAAAGATCCAGTTTGATGCTTGGGCCCATGCTCGGATTGTTGACTCTCTCTAGTCCAAACCGGAGAAAATGGTTCTTAAACACATTCATCACACTCTCATAAGGCCCTTGACTTAGATACGTGATTGTACTCCCGGAATCGATAATCAAACCACTTAATTTGTTTGGCTTGATAGCGAAAGCGCCTATCGGGAAGCCTATACGGCGGCCTCCCACACTAATGTCCAACATATTTAAGTAGTAGTTTGGTGAAATGTTCTGTCGAACAAACGGAGTTCGCTGGAGGTTTGAAGTGTTTGGCACGGTGTTTCCGAATCTCAAGACGCCGGCTCTCATCGGTGATCTGCCCAAGGGTAGGCAGTAGCTGAATCGGCGGTCAGTTATGCTCTTGAGTTGGTTGACTAAAGACTCTAGAGCTGTGTTGAGTCCTAAAATTCCAGAATAGTCATCTGCCAACAAATAAATTGTACGTGTACATATATATATATATATATA
>JAYMTA010004223.1:0-12951 GCA_036897625.1 Pelargonium cotyledonis | reverse complement strand
TGGAAAATATCTATCCAAGAACCAACACATTAGTTCTTCCCATATGGCATAAGATCTAGGGGGCAACCGTTCCCACCGTTCTCTTGCCTTACCACTAAGAGAGAAAGTGAACAATTGACACTTAACCTCATCCTCTGAGACATCTCGATATTGAATGGTATCACTATAAGTCAAAAATGTGCTCAACTGTCTGTGTGCATCTTCGGTGTCCAATTCTCCACAAAAAGGGTGCGTGGACACCAAATGTATCATGGGAGGTTTAATCTCAAAAATTAAAGTTTATTTGGTGAGTGGGTACATAACGTGAATACGTCCTATTTGTAGGTGGGCGTAGAATGTCATCGAGAGTCTCCCTTCTCCCCACAACATTCTCAATGTTGTTCCCATTATTTTGAGGAACAATAATTCTACCTCTACCAGTGGTGATTTCAGACTCTTGGTTTTCAATCTTAGACATGTTGAGAACTTTTAAGTCTTTATGAGCTTCCTTTTTATATTTGTGAGTTTTATGTCGCTGATGAAGAGTTCGCTCAGGTTCTGGATCGAATACGAATACTGGACTTTTACTTTATTTGGTCACAAACCAAAAGAGTTTTCAATGCGAAAGGAAGAAACACACAAAATAAATCAACTAAAAATAAAATTAAAATCCGACTAAAAATAAAAAGAAAATCAAACAAGAGCTACTAACTCCGGAATTGACTTATTGCCTTGCCCGGCAACGGCGCCAATTTGACGTTGCTGTCAAATAGTGATAAAATAGGGTCGTCAAACCACATGGAAGGAAAAATCAGTTGACCAAAAATAGCAACTCAATAGTAAAAAATTTTTGTTTTCAGTGAGGAATTTGTTTGCAAAATGTAAAAGAAAGTAAATTTGGAAAATAGTTGAGAAGTAATTAATGAGAAAACAATCTAAGAATTTGGGGTTCACCAATTGCATTAAGGGTTAGGGTTACATGCATGAGTTAGGGATGTGAAAACGATTCTACGCGAGCTACGCAAACTCTCTCTCGAGGCGAGTGTAAGTCCTAATCTGTGTTAAACCTAATTGATCCCTCATCAAAGGTTTAGAACTAGACATGCCAATAGGATGAATCTTACTGCCTCACACTAGGGTTAATCTCTATCTCTAGGCGATTATCTAGTATGTCTAATTGATAGGATCCAGGCAACGTATCATCTATCACGAGGCTAATTCGTTGTCCTAAAGGCGAGATATTAAATCTGTTCAATACAAGCAGTATGGATATATCTATCAAAGCACTATTAATCATTCATGCACAAGCCCTAATTATCTCTAGCAATTAGCTACACCCCTCATTCTTACATCAATGGGGTTTAGTTACTCATAATCATGTAACAAACACCAAACGATAACGAAAACATAGATTGCATTCAATAAAGTAAGGGAAACGTTACAAAAAATGTGGATGAACTTGATTACAATCTTCAATAATCCTCCAAGGGTCTAGAGCTACCAGTTAGAATAGTCTAAGATACAATAATAGTGTTTTTACAAGTCTTAAATACTTAGAATTAGGAAAGAAAATTGGATTTAGAATTAGGCATAGCTGGACACGACCTGCGACATGGCCTGTGCAGGTCGTGTCATGGTTCGTGTTACCAATGATTCGAGGGAACAACCTGTGACACAACCCACCAGGCCGTGTCATGGGTCGTACTGGATACACAGGTCTGAATTCCCATCCTGCGCGACCCGTGCAGATCACATCACAATCCATGTCACTTCTCGGGTCGTCTTTAAGCTCCCAAAACTCTTCCAAATTCATTTTTATTCCTTCCAAAGTCCCTAAAACACATATAAAAGGCATGCGACACACTAAAACACTCAAAAACACATCAAATATAATAAAGTAACATATAATAATATAAAACATGATAAATCGGAGCAAATAAGAGATAAAAGTGTGGATAAAAACATAATAAATATCAATCTAAATGTGCACGTGTCAGGCTTGAATTAGAATGCCCCTCAAAGAAAACCAACAATATTACCCCCACTCCACTTCAAATGATCTCAATCATGGAACGAAACAAACCATTGGGATAACCAAACCCTAGCAATTTTTGAACAAAAGTCCGATGCCCTAATGTATGAACACCAATTTCAAAAATTCCCTCAGCAGCCAGAGTTTCAAAGAGATAAGAGCCTGACACGGGAGCTCTAGAAATAGCCAATACGCTCCAGCGCAGTTTATCAAAAATTGCCCGGGTTGAAAAACCAACATGAGACGAAAAACGCTTGCTACTTGCGGTAGCCGGGGAAGATGACCCTTTCCATGACGCTATAGTTGATCTTTCTCGACTTGTTTGTCTGTGATAATTCGTAGGAAAAGGTCTCAGACCCTAACTCACTCCTTTAGCCCAATCTACGAATAACCGATACTCCAACAGAGAGGTGCGATTGAAAATCTGGAAAACTTTGGCATCCTCAGAGCAACTGGCCTAGTTAAAAAACCCAAAAAAATTTCCTGACTGATTAGGTCATGAATGAACCATGATGTGAGTAACAATGGCATGATGGCGGAAAATGTCTCCTAGCCAACGGAAGTGCATGTTGGGCGGTAGATTGCACACATAGAGAGTGAAACTAGAAGACTTGTCGGACCTAGGCTAGCCAGAACCGGAACCACAAATACATATTTCTGACGGAAATTTTTGTCACAACTATTTGTGAGAACCCAAAAATTGACAAAAAAAATACTTTGTCGCAGTTTCGTTACAAATTACATATTGTGATTGAAATCTATAAATTTGTGACATATATTTTTATCACAATTCCCGAGTTTTTTTGAAGTGTTTCTTACCATTATATATTATTTGTATATATATATATAGTCCGACTTAGAGATCACAACTACAAATAATGATAAATATTAGACAAAAAATAATATTAAAATCAAGCGAGTAATCACTTGAACTGATATAAAATCACAAAATAAATTTGTTTAAAAAAAGCTTAAATACGATTGAGGTTGATCATTCTTATCCATAAACATGTGTTCTACTTTTCATTCGTTCATCAAACAATTCATAACATAAAGAATATATTACCGTCCTTAGCCAAATGATTCTGCATAAATGTACGACAACATATGGCTGGCAATTTGGATTCAATTACACTAGCATCCGAACTCCAATCCAAAAAATATCTCAATGATCAATTTTATATCGGATTGGATTTCATTTGATCGGACAAATGAAACTCGAACGCATTTGTCTGATTAGATGTGCAGATTTGTCCGATCGTATTTAATTTTTTTAAAAGAAATTTAATTTATAATTTTTTTTATTAGTTTAGATAATTACTCGCTTGATTTTAATATATATATTTTTTTCAAACATGTACAACAATTTGTAGTTGTGATCTCTAACTCGAACTCTATTTTGGCAAAAAACTTGATTTAATTTTTTTTTTCAATATCTTTGCATTATTATTTTTAATTATTACATGTAGGACATAATATATGGTGCCACATCACCTATATATTGCAACCTCATGACAAAATAGATGGAAAAGATAACGGTATTAGAGTAGATACTACTTAGACTATGTAAACGTTATATTGAGTAACAAATTAACTAAAGTTTCAAACTAAGTGTTATTTAAACCATTTGGTTAAAGGTATATTTGGTACCCAAACTTTGATATTACCAAACCTAGTACCTACATTTTTATTTTGTACCAAATGTGATACCCGTCGTCTGGTTTCGTTACCGGCTCTGTTAATGGTTGGTCGGGTGTGCTAGTTCATAGGGGTTATGTATTTTAAGTCAATAAGTAATATGAGTTATTAGTATTTTACTCTATTTACAAAAAAAGAAGGGGAAAAAAAGAGGTCTCTCTCACGTTGGCGTGTCTTGTCTCTCACGACAAGTTTGGTAGGTTAGGGTTTTGAGCAGCGGGACAGAGTTGTGTACGACGGCATTCCATGAGTTTACGATTTCTGGCACAAGCTTCTTTGAGCAACTCTGCAAATCGGTGATTCATGGCTTCCGAAAGCAGTGCAGGTTCGGTTTCGGTAGAAGGTATCTCTTAAACTTTGGGGTCAATTGGCTGTGGATGAGGATTTAGTGCTGGATTATCAGCCAAACAATGTTCCATTGGCTTCAGCAGAGCAACCTACGGTATGGAGTTATGCGGTACGGTTCTTAACAGAGGCTCCGATTAATGTTCCGAATATGAGGCAAACGCTAGCAGGCTTATGGCGCCCTTCAATGGGAGTTGTGATAGCAGAAGTTACAGATTCAAGCGTTGGGCAAGGCCAAGGAGCGCGATTCCTATTTGAATTCTTTTCCAAGCAAGAAGCAGAGTTCGTCATACAGAACAATCCATGGACTTTTGATGGGCATCTCTTGATCATAAAGGAAATTGGCTTCAGCATAAACGCTTCATCCATGGAACTGTGGCATGTCTCGTTTTGGATTCAGGCTAGGGGAATTCCGAATGGCTACATCAATTACCAAATTTGTCAGGATCTCGAGAACGCGATTGGAATTTTTCAGGAAGTAGACAAGTTTTCTTTCCTGGGTGGTGGCTGGAACTCTTATGCGCGGTTCCACTTGCTTTGTGATGTTCGTAAAGCCCTGCGAAGGAAGGCCCTGATCAATTTCGCAAGTCATGGCTGTGCAGTGATTACGTTTCAATATGAAAAGCTTCAAAAATTCTGCTTCTATTGGGGTCACCTTGATCACATTGAGGCTCGCTACGCTGGCTTCCTGTCAGACACAAATCCAGGGTGGGAGCGGGCTTATGGAAATAATTTAAAGGCAATACGGGGCAGGAATTCGTCTCATAGAAATAAGTGGCTTCGAAGCAGCGTAGATCAGCCTTGGACGCCTGTTCCTTCAATGACTGGTACAGGGGCGAGAGTGGATCCGAAAACTGTTGAAAATTCCGAACTAGGTATTATTCGAATGCGGCGTCAAAGTGCAAACGTGGGAATGGGATTGTGGCTAGCGAGGTGGTTCGGATGGAGGGCGTAATTGAGGAAAGTGGAAGTAACGAGTCTCAGGATGTTTCAATAAACTTGTCAATGGCAGACCTCAGTTAGAAGGTCTTCCCAAAACAATGAGTGTCCTAGCTTCGAACTGTCGCAGATTGGGCAATCCGTGCACAGTTCGTGTCCTGCAACGATTGGTGCAGGAAAAGAAGCCCGATTTGCTTTTTCTTATCGAGACTAGGTGAACTCATATTGAGCTGGAATCTTTACGACAAAGACTTAGGATGAAGAATTGTTTTTTGAGAGACTGCATAGGGAGAAGCGGCGGCTTGGGGCCTTTTTTGGGTGGTTCGGGCCCAGGTATCCCAATAGGCAGTTCCAACAATTTTATTGATGTTTCAATTTCGACAAATCATGGGGGCCCGTGGAGAGAAACAGGTTATTATGGCGAGCCAGACAGAACTCTCAGGTTTCAGTCATGGACTCGAATTCGCAATTTAGCTCAATCTTCAGACCTCTCGTGGCTCTGCGTAGGTGACTTTAATGACTTGATGTCCCCAACTGAAAAAAGAGGAGGGAACCCACAACCTGCGACTCTTATACAAGGCTTTTCATCTGCAATTATGGATGTCGGGCTGACTGATTTAGGCTTTGATGGCTACCAATTTACTTGGTGTCGTGGGAGTGGGCACAATATCCAAATTGAAGAAAGATTGTATAGAGCCTTTGGGTCAGACAACTGGCGTGTGGGTCATTCGAATTGGAGAGTTATGCACTTACCTTTTTACAACTTCCGATCATTGCCCGATTTGGATTTGTCCAATCTCTCCTTATTCCAAATCATATAGCAAACGTTTTAAATTTGAGAATCATTGGCTTAGTGATGTTAGTTGTGAAAATGTGGTGCGTACTGGGTGGTTTGGGCGGTCTATTATGGAAAAAATGCAAAACTGTGTAGGTGCTTTGGAAAGGTGGGGAGGTGAGTCATCCAACAACTTGTTACATGAAATCAGTTTTTTGTCCAAACGGCTCGAGCGCCTGAGTTCCCGAACTGATCCAGCTGGCCGGTTTTTGCTTGAAGAAACCCAGACTAAATATTTGGACCTTTTGGACAAGAAAGAGAGGTAATGGGAGCAACTCTCAAAGGCTTTGTGGCTTATGGATGGTGATCAAAATTCCAAATTTTTTCATCGAGCTGCTACGATCCGCAAGAGAGTGAACACGATTGATAAATTAAAGGACGAACAAGGTAATTGGGTCAAGGGAGGAGCGGCTATCCGTGATGTGCTGGCATCCTTCTACACGGACCAATTCCGAGCTTGTTATTCAGGTAATTCGGCTATTCTTGACTTTGTTCACCCACGGGTTTCAGCCGAGCAGAATCAGCTCCTTGTTGCACCCTTTCTACCGGAAGAAATAAAAGCAGAAGTGGACTCAATGCATCCTGAAAAAGCTCCGGGCCTGGATGGTTTAAACCCGGCTTTCTTCCAACACTTTTGGCATATTATAGGGAAGGATGTTACAAAAGTTTGTATCGACATGTTAAATTCTGGCTCCATCCCTTCAGATTTAAATGAAACTTATCTAGTAATGATTCCGAAGAAATCAAGTCCTAAATCGGTGGGTGATCTTCGGCCAATTGCGCTATGTAACGTACTATATAAAATCATGTCGAAGGCCTTAGCTAACAGGTTGAAACAAATGCTCCATTCAATTATTTCTGATTCTCAAAGTGCGTTCATTCTGGGTCACCTTATTACTGACAACATCTACATGGCGAATGACGTTTTTCATGCAATTCACAGACATGTCTCAACATCTAATGGTTGGGGGGCCTTAAAATTAGATATGGCAAAGGCTTACGACAACATTGAGTGGGAATTTCTTCGACAAATTATGTTATGAATGGGTTTTGCCGAGTCATGGACCAATCTGATAATGAGCTGCGTCACATCTGTCAAGTTTCGTATCGATTTTAGCAAGGGCTTGTCGCGTGAAATAGTGTCGGAGAGGGGAATCCGTCAGGGCGATCCCATCTCACCTTATTTATTCTTAATCGTTGCTGAGGGCCTTTCTTCTCTTCTTCAAGCTCGGGTCCATGGCCTCTCTATCTCGCATGGAGCTCCGGCTATTTCCCATTTATTGTTTGCAGATGATGCAATAATTTTCTTTCGGGCTTGTTGGGAGGAGGCGGAAACAATCAAGTCAATATTGATTTTGTATGAAGAGTGTTCGGGTCAGAGAATAAATTATCACAAATCCTCTGTAATGTTCAGCTCGAAGACCTCTTTGGCTACCCGTCAACTTATAAATGGTATTCTTCATGTGAATCAGGTAGCAAAATTTGACCAGTATTTGGGTGTGCCGGCTTGTGTCAGTGGAGACCGTGTCAAAATTTTTGAGGAGTTGTTAGACAAGGTCCGAATTCGGGTTAATTCTTGGGGCTCAAAGGCTCTTTCAAAAACCAGGAAAAAGGTGCTTCTTAAAGCCGTTGCCCAGTCCATTCCCACATATACTATGGGAGTATATTTGCTTCCCTTGGTTATTAGCTCTAAGCTTGAGCTTCTCAAGAACGACTTCTGGTGGAGGTCAGGTGGTCGCAACAAATATGGAATTCATTGGCGTGCTTGGGATCGTCTTTGTGACATCAAGCTTGAGGGTGGTCTCGGATTCCTAAAAATTCGCGAGTTTAACCTTGCCCTTCTAGGAAAACAATTATGGAGAATGGAGACTAATTCAGAGTCGTTGTTTGCTCGATTATTTAAAGCACGTTACATCCCGTTATCGTCCGCTTTTGAGGCTTCCTTGGGTCCGCTCCAAGCTTCATTTGGCGGAGCATTTTTTCTGCAAAATTGTTGGTACGACAAAACTGTTATTGGAGGGTCGGGGCAGGGACTTCCATTAGAGCTTGTGTTAATGCTTGGGTCCCTTCCCTACCCAATTTCAAATCTATAACGCAGCCGGACGTATCGACATTTGAGTTCTTGGCTGTCAAGGTTAGTGAGCTTCTTGATCCTATTTCTCATCAATGGGATATTGATAAATTAAAGGAACGTTTTGAGGACAAGTCTTGGCCTGAAATTGTCAAAATTCCAACTAGTAGAAAAAGAGTTCCTCACAGTTTGGTATGGGCTCCGGAAGGTATTGGCAAATATTCAGTTCGGAGTGCGTATCCGGGCTCTCACTCGCACAGCTGGTACGTCAGGTGGCTGCCCGGTATGGAAAAATTTTGTGGGAAGCTCCGGTTCAAGCCAAAGTTAAGCATTACTATTGGTGAGCTTTCTCAGGTACTCTTCCGCTTATGGAAAATTTAGTTGTTAATTACGTTGATGTTTCGTCGCTCTGCCCTCGATGTTCAGTTCATGTCGAGACAGTGAATCATGTTTTATTCTCTTGTTCGATTGCGGTCCGTTGCTCGTCAGCTATGGGGCTTGGATTGTTGGCAGTTTCATCATATGATGTGGGGGAGTGGCTTGTCTCTTTGCGAAACCTGCATGACCCTCAAACATTGGTTCGAGCTCTTTACTTGGGTTGGGGGTTGTGGAAGATAAGGAATGATGGGGTTTAGAATCATGTGTGGAGGGAGGTGCTGGACTTAATAGCCATGACAGCCACCATGGTATCTTCTTGGAATCGGGCTTGTGAAGCCCGTCGGCAACTGATCCCCGGCGGAGCAGCACCTACAAGTGCTGGTGTTGATAAATGGCAGCCCCCGGTCAAGCCTTTCATTAAAATCAATACGTACGGAGCTGTGTTTGAAGCATCTGGTCGGACAGGAGGTGGCTGGGTTCCTCGCAATGAGGACGGTCAGTGTATGGGGGGTGGTCGAGTCGGGTGGTCAACCGTATCAAACCCTCTACATGCTGAGGCTCTTTTAATTAAAGAAGCTCTTAGTTGGGTAATTTCTTTGGGTTGGAAGTCAATGGTCGTCGAATCAGATGCTTTACAGGTTGTTCGAGCTTTGCAGACCGGAGGGGAGAATTCTAGTACCTCGGGTTTGATTTATGGTGATATTTTAACTTTATCAAGTCAGTTTGATTGTTTAAAGTTTTCTTTTGTTAGGAGATCCGCAAATAGTGTTGCCCACTTTCTTGACGATGAGTGTGTGAATGTGCTTTTCGTGTTTTCAGCTTATTTTTGGTAGTTTGTGTATATTATGTAAATTATTGCCTCTTTTATGTATGCTGATTATTTATGATGAACTTCGGGTCTTTTGGAGCGCACTAAATGACCGTAAAGGACCAAAAAGACCAAAGTCAACAAAAGTCAACGCTAGTCAACGGTTAATAGAAAGTTAACGGTCTACCATTGACCAATGCCGCAGCGTTTGCGCTTGATGTCGCAGCATCATTAGGGTTTCCTAAAACCCTAGGAGCTGATGAATTTTGTCACCGCCGCCATACGTCGCCATTGCCACGTCAGATGACGCGACAATTGCATCTAATGCTGCGACATTTGCCCTATTCCAGACCCTATAAATAGAAGTGATGTATCTAGGGTTTTGGCATCTGTCATAGAGTGGAGAAAGAGGTTATGCGGAAATGAGCCAAATTTAGGATATTGGTGAGGCTTCATGTAGTCTCCTCTTCTGCCCACGTGAGCGTCGCACGAGCCGAGACGAGTGGTAGCAACGTTTGATATCGACTTATCGTTTATGCTTTACTTTTTTGTATTAGCTTTATTAGTTTGAGATTTATTAATGTACTTTCAGTTTATAACAATTTCTAAGTATTTTGAATTGGATTTGTATATTTAATTTAAGTTTTCATGTCGTTTGTCTATGAATGTGCAAAACTAACCATTCAATGGTTAGCAACGCAATCGTGTCGATATTGTGATTGTATGGATTTCATCTTCTTGGTGCTTGCTTTAGGTTATGATGATGATTCGTAAAGCTTAATGCTTGTGTGCGAAATTGCATCCCGCATACTCGATCATAGCACGGGCTTCGCCTTGACCATAGTGTTGTCCATGCGGATCAGATCATTTAGTTGGGTATTCTTCCATAGTTATATGCTTTAGGGTTCCCCACGCTTAGAGTACATTCATATTTTAGGCTTGGCAATCCCTACAAAGGATCTCTGACCCTGAGGAATGGCGAGCGAGCACCACAAGTGACACCCGACTGTTGGAATGACTCAACCGATAAATAGAGCAAAGCATCTTGACACGTTCATATGAGATTTTTTTATGCTTTTATCATGCTAACTTCATTTGTGTTGCACAACTTCACTATTCCCTATCTTGCATATTTATTATTATGTCTTTACTTTTCTCGCACAATAAAACCCTTAAAACAGTTTATTTTGTGCTTTTCAAGACGTCCATTTTAGAGTCTAAGCATCCACCTTAGTCTCTGTGAATTCGATACTCAAGTTTCTCATGAGCTTATTATTACTTCGATACAATCGGTACACTTATCGAAATGCGTGTCAACTGTTAAGGTAACATTCAGTGCTATAATGGAAAAAGTTTGGTAATTTAAAAGCTGAATGTTAGAGTGGGAAAAAGGGATAAAGGTTTTTTTGGTACCCCAATTTTGGCGTGAAACCCAATCTAGTACCGAAACTATTATTGTACCAGAGTTAGTACCCATACTTTTATTTTCGATCCAATTTGGTACCTAAATTTTTATTTCCAATCCAATTTGTTACCCACCATTAGATTCAGTCAACAAAACCGTCAAGTAATGTCCACATGTGCTAACCATTGTTGAGCTGGCAAAAAATGTGCTAACGTGACGAATTTTCGATGGATATCCCAATTGAGTGACATATGTCACTAAAATTTCTTTAACTGATAGTCCAATTGAATGATACGTGTTAGTGGGACCCACAATTTATTAAATAAAAATAAAACATATTTCAATTTTCCCATTAAAAAACATATTTCAGTTTTACAAAACGACTAAAATGCCATTTGCTTCCTTCAAGCCCTAACTAGCAAAACCCTAACTATTTAATATTTTATTCTCACTCAACCAACAAAGAGAAGCAACGTTTCCTAACCATCCTTGTCTGGTGTCCACCCCTTTTTCTCCCCGATCTTTTCCTGACGGAGCCGCCGTCTAGACTAACTGGTACGAATCAAGATTTTTACTTTACGTTTGCACATTGTAATTAGGCAAAAGGTCTGATTTAGTCACTGTACTATCCAGTTCGTGTCACTTTAGTCATCAACCTTTAAAACGTGCCAATACAGACAACATTAAAGTTGAGTATCTAATTTAATGCAAACGATATCAAAATCGTGCCACAGCGGGACATTCCGTCAAACTCTCAGACGAAATCCATTAAGTGATGATGACGTGTACTTTTTTTTTCATTTTCTTCACTGCTGACTTGGAATCTACGTGGCCTCAAAGGAGTGTGGAGGTAATCGACATGTATGTCTTCTCCCAAATCCCAATCCTCCATATAAGGAGCCCTAAGCTAAGATCGTGGTTGTGAGCATTTCATTTTCTTCTTCTTCTTTCGTTAGCACTAAGAATCTCACCTTGCTTGTTATTTCCGAAGCCCTAACCGAGTGTGGGATGAGAAAATTTAAACGAGAGATGTTTCTCCATTACGATGGAGTGGTGGTTCATTGTAAGTGTGGAATGAGAGCTCCACTAATCACAAGTTGGACAGAAAAAATCCAGGAAGGAGATTCTATTGCTGCGTGAAGGAGGTGTTTGATTATCCATTTGTATGTATAAGTATGCCAACTTATGTTTGGTATTTTTATTTGCGTATTGGTTAGGATTTGTTTGGAATTATTGTTTTCCTATGATACGAATGCGAAGGAGGTTATTCTTTTTGGGTGTGGCACGATGCCAAATTGAAGAGGCCAAAATATTCTCACTGTTGTGATCTATTGAAACAGTTGCGTGAGGTGAACAAGGTGTTGATGGCTGAGAATAGAAACCTCAAGAAATAGGGCATGGAATCAGTTGGTGATTTTGGTGGTAGTAGTGAACAAGAATATGGTATTTGTTGTGCTTCAATGACCCTTCAAGAAGATGATAGTGTTGTAGTTGGAAAGTCTGTGTTTTGGCAGTTGGTTTGTGTGTTTGGTGTTGCTATTTTCCTCTGTTTCTTACTTAGTTAGGATAGTTTTATGGTTAGTAGGAATGAGCTTGAAGGGTTGTTGTAATTAGTTTGAATTAGATGTGTAATGGGAATGTATGTAATGTAAAATTTGGCATGATGGCCTCTGTTTTTGTAATGAAAATTTGTCATGGTGCCCTATGTTTTTGCAATCAAAATTTGGCATGTTGGCTCTATTTTGTAAAGTTGGATATCCTTACTTGTACAACTATATTTGTACACTTTAAGAAATCCAACTTTGTTGGTATACATAAATGAACAGCTATTACACAATTGTAGACAAAACATAGAACTTCCATTAACTTCCTATTAATATCCATTAACCAACTACGTGTCAACCTTCCATTTAATATCCAACAACAAAATAAAAACTTTCAACCACCAAATCTGCCAAGTATTGACTAGTCTTCAAAAAGAAACAAATACTTCACTATCACCACACATCCATAAATGAAAAACACTTAACAAAAACAAAACAGTTCATGATAGTCCTAGCAAATAGATTCATGGCTTCCAAACAGGAGGTGTGTCTTTGTCATTACCCTTCTTTTTCTGTTTCCCTTTGGCTTTACCTTTTTCAAGTACTTGTTCCTTAGCTTTCCCCCTTTACTGTTCTCTTCCCTGCTTCTTTCCTTTGGCTATCTAATTTCTTTTGCTTGTTTCATTTGATTTTCCTGTCTGTTCCACTATCTTTTGTGATTGTCTTCCATGCTGCACATTTGGAAAGTGAATACATATTAGTTGCCCTCAATATGAACTGGCCATTTGCTTGTTTGACATTAAGTAAGATGGAAACTTACTTTCTCTCTTGTAGGCCTGTTGGACTGTCCCACATGACACTCTCCAGTGGTTGGATTGGGTGTATTAGGTGTAGACATTGGACCTACATTGGTGGCA
>JAYMTA010004222.1:0-12954 GCA_036897625.1 Pelargonium cotyledonis | reverse complement strand
ACTGGCTAAGCTAAAAAAATGTTGGCTCATATTCTATTTTCTTTATATATATATATATATGCACTTTATAGAGTAGCCGGAAATTAAAAGTAAAAGTTAGGCACACAAAAAAACGGCCTAAGAACCAATTTGATCCCTACACTTTTGATATAAACTTTAACGGTAATGACCATTTTAATTTCATATTTGAAAATTTAGACCATTTTAAGTTCAAAAAAAGTTAACATGAACAAAAATGCATCCAAACACGAAAGTTAAAGGAATAATTTTTGGTTAAAAAAAATTGAAAACTAAATTGTACCCAAAAATGATAGTTTAGGGACTCAATTATTCTTTTTAGTTATGACAAGTGTTAGGTGCATTTTTTTTGAAGAAAATATTAATTTCATTACGAACGAAGAACAATAGAGAATTAGATTACGAACAGACTTGGCATGATATCAAATACCATAGTAACATAATTCACAAATCTCGACTATTTGTAAGAACGATCAACTTCAAATAGTTGGTTGAAGTATTGACAGCAATAGCAGAACAAATAAACCCGCTTTTGCTCTCTTCAAAACCTTCTGACGAGCAACAATACCTCCAAGCAAAACACGCATACTTATCATAATGAAAAAAATAATTTTCAACAATAGAAGACAAACTTTCAATAATGAAAAACAAACAAAACTTAATACTATCAAAACTACTAAAATACTATTCAATACAAAAAAAAATAATGAAAAGAGTCCAATGTTAGGCAAAGATGATAACACAACATCTACAAGCAGATTGAATACGTGAAGTCAATAGTGATAATGAATCTAACGAAAGAGCAAACTTGACCAAACGCGACATCTGGAAGCAAATTGAATACGTGAAGTTAATAAACAAGTTTTAAACAAGATTGAACCATCCGATAAATAAAGACCGATGATGACTAAGAAAACAAATTAGACAAAAAAAACTAGAGGCGACAATTAGAATTTCTAAAAAAGATGTCAACGATTGTATCTCAAAATTGTTGATAATCGCATTTATTCATTAAATAATTGGATGTCTAAACCTACCGATTAACCTTTTATATCACAATGTGTGTGACTTTTTACAAATATTAAATAGGAGCGTTGATTTATTGATGCTTGACTTTTAACTTTCTTTCTACTTTTGTTGGTTTCCTGGAGTCTACATTTCATAATAATGATCAATTTTTTTTTTGAAAAAGAAAATAAGTATTTCAAAACGGACAAATGTTACGTGAATCTAATTAGAATTTTATTAATATGATGTATACGATGACATTATTCATGTTCGAATTAAACTAATTATAGGAATACAAATGATGTCTCGTCAAATTTCGCAAGTAAAATTTAACTTTCAAGAGATATGTTAATAAAAATTATGATTTATATCATTTATGCATAAAAATTGTTTAACATATGTGGGATTTCATCCGTTTTGTCTACCATTTGTATGACGCGTGAGTAGCATAAAGAAAGTTTGATTGAGGCTATCGAAATTGAGAGGAAAGTAAATTGTGTCGTTCTTGAAACATATCACAATTCTTGAAGCAAATCGAGAAATTGTTGGGGCTCAAATGAGAGAAAATGAGATAATGCGTGAAAAATTCAACAACAGGGAAATCATAAAGTTATTTTTCATTACAACCATATGTTTGTTTCGAATGTCTAGTTTTCATGACAATCATTGATGTAGATAAAATCTATCTTTGGGTTTAATTTTCTGATGTTAGGTTTGATTTTTGTGAAACATGATGGGAATCAATCAATGAGCGTTGTTTGATTTTTTAATGTTATAATTGTGTAATTTCAACTTGATGTATTTGATTTTGAATTTTATTTTAAAACGCCAACAATATTATAGACGCCAAATGATCACTGTGGATTTTTTGCTATATGATTAATTTGACTTATGGAATTATCATTTACAATTTTTTTGTGGTTTTTTGATATTAAAAGACCTGATATGGTCTATGAAATTTTGTGTTTCAATCGCTTTTGGGTTATGTCAAAGTCAATTGTGATAGTGCCCAATTTGATGAAGTAGGTCGAGTCAGATAGGTTGGGTGGAGTGAGATTGGAGAGGCAGGGCGTGGGGTGGTTGTCGGAGAAGTTGGATGACGGTTTGTCTGAGCGGAGGGAGATCGAGACAATGGCGATTCACGAGGCTTTATCTTGGATTCGTGGTCGCGGGTGGTTGGAGGTAATTGTGAAATCATATTCAACTTCAGTTATTGTCTTATTGATGCTATCCATATATACAAGAGGGGAGGAACACAATGCCCGTGGTCCGAAAAATTTGGATATTCTCGATTTATCATATTATTTGGCTAGTATTGATCTTAAGTTTGTTAGGAGGACGGCTAACAGTTTCGCTCATGCTTTGACAAGTTCGTCTAAGTTTGTTGGGATGGAATGTTGGTTGTGTCGGTCTGGTCCGACTTGTATATTTGATTTGGTATTGACAAATGATGTTTAATATATAAATTACCATTTCCCTAAATAAATAAATAAAATTCAATTTGGTGTACGAACATTTTTTAATACAAAATTGTTTATGAATTTTAGTGTTTCAATTCGATTGAGTCAAATCACAATATTTATGAACGTTCTAGTTAAAAATTAATTTTGGAATCGGATTGAATCGAAACAGAAAAGTTCGTAGTAATAAAACCGTATGTTTTATAAGTACTCGTATGCAATTTCTCCGAATAACAATAGAAATAAAACCGATAAAAATTAGCATATAAAAACCCGATTCGTCATGCTCAAATATTTACGGCATCAAGCCCTAGCCTCTCGCATCTTTCTCGTCCTCAGCCACACCACCACCACTCTCGATCCACTCTTCTCCGGCGTCTCCCTGCCGATTCGGAACCCAACTCGCCGCCTCTCTCTATCTTACCTCCCTAAAGCCACCGGCGACTCATTCGCAAGAACGGCTTCTTCTTCTCCGATTTGATTTGGATTGCTTCTCTTCTCCGATTTCCATCTCTGCGCCCACCGCTGCTACTAGTTGCCTCCGTCCATACCTCTCAATTTTCAGGTATGTCTACCTGAGCTGTGATTCCTGCACAATGAATTTCAATTTTCAATGCTTCATCGCTGTTTGGTGTATAAATCTACTGCGAGTGTTGGCAATTTTGTGCATAATTATTTCTATAATTGGGCGTTCCATTGAATTGGGTTGAAATAGTAGATATCATTGTTTTTTTCAAATTTACAGAGAAAAAATAATATTTTTTATTCATGAAATTATTAATTTTTCTGGCTGTGCTCAAACTCTAGTGTGGACTGTGAAGTGTAATGTTTGCTTAAGTGATTTCATTTACATATAATGCTGGATTATATACTGCATTGTAGTTCAGTTCCTCGTCATTATTTTGAAGTATATTGGACTGACATAGTTTCTGTTGGTATGGGAAGCTCTTAGATTCGATTGATCTTCTGTCAATATCTTTTATTTATTTGTTTTTAATTAATCAATTTAAGCCCAGCCTCTTGTTCCATTGTGCTGAAAGTTCTTACATTTAGATGTTTGATTATAAATACTGTTTGTGTTAGTTACAATATCCAGTTCAAATCATTAACAGGCTGGGCCTCATCACTTTTGCAGCTTCCTTATCTCACTTTTCTCTGCATTGTTCATGGAACACCTGGATTACTTTTTCTAGACATTTTGATATATGTGATGGATTTCTTACAAATATACCACCCTTTCGGCAGGTGCAAGGTTTCCAGTTTGCTGAATTTTACGAGTTCAAGATGGCGTCTAAGTTTTGGACACAGGTTTGTAACAGTTTCATATTGAATTAATCTCAGTATCTTTTAAGGCATGACACAATGAATTTTTAGAATCTTCAGTAAGGATACTTGAACTGACCACTTTTTTTTTTTTTTTTTGTTATTAATAGGGTGGCAGTGACTCTGAGGATGACACTGACTATGATGAAAGTGAAGTTGAGGATGAGGTTTCTGCTGAACCTACTTCCCTAGATCCTACAAGCAAATATCTCCGAGGGAATGCTAGTGATAGTGATGACTCTGATGGTCAGAGGCGTGTTGTCAGGTCGGCTAAAGACAAACGCTTTGAGGAGATGTCGGCTACGGTTGACCAGATGAAAAATGCGATGAAGATCAATGACTGGGTCAGTCTACAAGAGAACTTTGACAAGCTTAATAAACAGCTTGAGAAAGTCATGCGGGTCGCAGAATCTGAAAAGGCTCCTATGCTTTACATCAAAGCACTTGTCATGCTGGAGGACTTTTTGAGCCAGGCTCTGGCTAATAAGGATGCAAAGAAGAAGATGAGTAGTAGTAATGCCAAGGCCTTGAACTCAATGAAACAAAAACTGAAGAAAAACAACAAGCAATATGAGGATATGATCAATCACTACAGAGAAAATCCTCAGGTTGAGGAGGAAAAGGATGTAGATGACGAGGAAGATGAGGACGAAGAATCAGATTCTGAGGTTGAGGAGGATCCTTCAAAGATTGCAATCAGATCAGATTCTGATAATGATGAAGATGATGATGAAGATGGTAGGGATAACCAAGATGAAGATGGGGTTTGGGAAAAGATGATGAGCAAAAAAGATAAGCTTATGGATAAGCAGTTCACTAAGGATCCTAGTGAAATCACATGGGATATAGTCAACAAAAAGTTTAAAGAGGTTGTGGCTGCTCGAGGTAGAAAGGGAACTGGAAGGTTTGAACAGGTTGAGCAGCTTACATTCCTCACAAAGGTTGCGAAGACTCCTGCTCAGAAACTTGAGATTCTTTTCAGTGTTGTCTCTGCTCAGTTTGATGTTAATCCAGGTCTCAGTGGGCACATGCCCATAAATGTGTGGAAGAAGTGTGTCCACAATATGCATATTATTCTTGACACCCTTGTGCATAATCCTAATATTGCGGTGGATGATATGGTTGAAGTTGATGAAAATGAATCCCAAAAGGGATCAGATTTTAAAGGGACTATTCGGATTTGGGGAAACTTGGTCGCCTTCCTAGAAAGGATAGATGCCGAGTTTTTCAAGAGTTTGCAATGTATTGATCCACACACTCGGGAATATGTTGAAAGACTTAGGGATGAGCCCATGTTATCTGCTCTTGCTCAAAATGTGCAGGATTATCTGGAACGAGCAGGGGATTTCAAAGCAGCTTCTAAGGTTGCTTTAAAGCGGGTTGAACTTATTTATTATAAACCACAAGAGGTATATGAGGCTATGAGGAAATTGGCAGAGCAGACTGCGATTGTGGAGGAAGGAGATGAGCCTAAAGTAGTTGAGGAGGGTAGGGGTCCACCTTCTTTTGTTGTTACTCCTGAGATTGTGCCTCGGAAGCCCACTTTTCCAGAGAACAGCAGGACATTAATGGATATTCTTGTCTCCCTGATATACAAGTATGGTGATGAGCGCACTAAAGCTAGAGCAATGCTCTGTGATATATATCACCATGCTCTTTTAGATGAGTTTTCAACTTCCCGTGACTTCTTGTTGATGAGTCACTTGCAGGATAACATTCAGCATATGGATATATCAAGCCAGATCCTTTTTAACAGGGCTATGGCACAGCTCGGTCTTTGTGCGTTTAGAGTTGGTTTGATTGCTGAAGGACATAGCTGCCTTTCTGACCTATATTCAGGTGGAAGGGTAAAAGAGTTGCTTGCCCAAGGGGTATCACAAAGTCGATATCATGAGAAAACTCCAGAGCAGGTATGAATTCTGCATATTCTTCCACCACTCCAATCCAATGATCTTATAGCCCCATATTAGTTACAATGTTACTTTGATATGCATGTTTCACGTGTGAGAAATAACAGGTCTTCAATGTTTGACTAGTCTTTTACGAAAAAGAAAAGAAGGTTGATTAGTTAGTCTAGTATGTAACGATTGGCTACTAATTATGCACCGATATTTAATATATGCTGGTTACTGAAATAAAGTTGCCTTGGGATGCCAATAACCTTTATACTAGCACGGTTTTATTATTGTGGAAAGATGGTATTTCTATGTGATAAGGTAATGAATTCATTGAATGCTGGTCTGCTGCATAGTACAGCTGATGTTATGTTACTTTGTCAGGCAATAGTCAATTGCATACATGCATGAACATTTACTGATATTATTATATCGGTTAAAAACTGCTGTATTAAGGCTTCTGATCCATGTAATACAGGGGATGTAATCTTCTATTGTGGTGATGCATGCATTTGTGTCATTAGCAACTATTATAACATCTAGGTTTTGATTAGATACCCATCATTAGTACAATACCGTGGCCCACTGGTTTATGCTTTAAGCAAACACTTTGTTCCTGTATTTGCTATTTTTTTTCAGATGTTGGAAACCTTTTGGTATGCATTACTTCATTTTATTATCGCGTTACTGGGTTTTACCGCTTTACAGCTTCGATTGTGTTTTTAGTTGTGGTTCACTGTTTTCAATCTAATTTTTTCCAGGAAAGACTGGAAAGGAGACGTCAGATGCCGTACCATATGCACATTAATCTTGAGCTTCTGGAGGCTGTACATCTATTATGTGCCATGCTTTTGGAAGTTCCCAACATGGCAGCAAACACACACGATGCTAAGCGCAGGGTTATTAGTAAGACATTTCGAAGGCTGCTTGAGGTGAGTGAGAGACAGACATTCACGGGCCCCCCTGAAAATGTTAGAGACCACGTAATGGCTGCTACCAGAGCCCTTAGAAAGGGTGACTTCCTGAAGGCGTTTGAAGTTATCTCATCCCTTGATGCCTGGAAGCTTGTTAGGAACAGAGAGAGTGTCCTGGAGATGGTGAAAGCGAAGATCAAGGAAGAGGCACTGAGGACCTATCTTCTTACCTATTCCTCTTCCTATAATTCTCTGAGCTTGGACCAGCTCTCCAAAATGTTTGGTCTCTCAGAAGCCCAAACTCACAGCATTGTTAGCAAGATGATGATAAATGAAGAGCTCCATGCAAGTTGGGACCAGCCAACAAAGTGCATGGTCTTCCATGATGTTGAGCACACAAGGTTACAGAGTCTGGCATTCCAGTTGACAGAAAAGTTGTCAATTCTTGCAGAGAGCAATGAGAGAGCAATAGAGGCTCGAATCGGCGGTGGCTTGGATCTTCCTGTAAGGCGAAGAGATAACCAGGACTCATCTGCCACCGGGATGGCTCCTGCTGGCAATAAGTGGCAAGACAACATGTCATATAATCAGGGAAGGCAAGGTGGTGGCCGTTCAGGATATAATAGGGCAATGGGCCAAACTGGCCAAGGAAACTACTCGAGAGACCGTACAGGATCACGAGGAGCAGGTGGATATTCTGGGGGATATCAGAGCACACGGTATCAAGACACTGCACATGGAGGATCAGGCAGGACTGCCTATCAGTCTGGGACCAGGGGATCTCAGATGGACACTTCAACTCGCATGGTCAGCCTCAACAGGGGCATTCGAGCTTAAGAGAACCTACACAGAATTTTTCCCCGATTTTGATAGAAAAGTTGGTGCTGTTGCTGTTGCTGTTAAGTTCAATTAGTTTGGCCTCACATAGTTCTCGACTAGTTTCCAAACTAGATAACTTGTCTTGCTTATTGTTTTCTTGTTCCAAATTATTTGAATTTAAGTACCTTAAGGTCGGTATCTGACCGATTATGTTTTTTATGTTATTTTTATTACTTTAATATTGCAGCCTAATCAATTGAGGCATGGCTTCCCGTCTTGTCATCGAATTTTTTGCTGTATAAGTTTTTCTGGTAGCATTATGAATTTTTCAGCGAAAATAAATCAAGTGTTGCGGTAAATCAAACTAAGAGAAAAAACTATAAATTTTATTATTATTACAATTTTACACTCTTTTAGTTTTGAAAAAAAATTAATAACAAACTTGCGAGTCATTTGGTTAACAGACCAACTCAAACCTAACAAAAATACAAAAAACACTGTATATTTAATCCCGAAAGTAAGAGTAGCCTTGTGTGAACGTCCCCAAAGCAGCATCAACTCAAGTGAGTTTCTTCTCAAACTACTGTCAATTCAAAATTTTACTTCAAAGTAGCAGATTTCTTGAATAACAAACATCCTAAGTTCGAGTCCTGTGATACAGTTTGCACGATGCGATGTGCCTCCTTAGGCATGCCAGCCTTTAGAAGGCAAGATACTAAAGAACGCACGGTAATGGCATCGGGGGCACAACTGGTAGCCAACATCTTATAAAACAAGCTAATTGCTTCAGGCATTCTCCGCTTCATACAATGCCCGATAATGAGAATGGTAAACGTCACTTTATCCGGGTTGCATCTCTTCTTCACCATCTCTTCCACAATCACATTTGCCTCATCAACGTTGCCACACTTACAAAATCCATCAATCACGGGGTTGTAAATAAACGGTTTTGGAATAATATCACTCCTATTCAATTCCCTCAAAAAATCGCAAGCTTCGTTTAGTCTATTCTCCTTGCACAGAGCATTTACAAGAATAGCATACGTGTACACACTCGGAGAAACATTTTTAGCTTTCATCTCGCCCCAAAGCTTCAAACCTTGGTTCAGCTGCCCATCTCGACAGTAACCATCGATTAATGAAGTGAACGTAACAACATCCGGCGCACAACCAACAAAAAGCATCTTCTGATACATGGCTAGCACGGAAGCCATGTCTCCGGCCTTAACAAACCCATCAATAAGAACGTTAAAAGTGAATACATTAGGATCAGTTCTATAACCAACCATCTCGTCCAAAACAATGGAGGCCGCCTCCATGTTACCCGATCTGCAATACCCTAATATAACCGATGTGTAAGTAACAACATTAGGAGACACTTCGCCTCTAGATTGAACTTCCTTTAACAACTCATACCCTCTATCAACCTGACCAACCCTACACAACCCGTTAATAAGAGTGTTATACGTAACAACATTAGGAAAACAACCAAAACGTCTCATATCATTGACAACATCAAAAGCCTTGTCTACTTCTCCAATTCTACACAAACCACGAACTAGAATCGTGAAAGTGAAAGCATCGGGACGAAAATATAATACCAAATGCTCGTTAAACCAGCGAACAGCCTCCTCTACCCGATTATCCCGAACCAACATGTTCAATATGTTGTTATACACAACACAGCTCACCCCAACCTGATCACAATGAGCATCAGCAATAAATTTGGTGGCAAGATCAAACTTTCCGACCCGCGCAAAACACGAAACCAGAAACCCTACAAGCAAACCATCAGGGGACATCCCAGCACTCCTCATGCCATCAAAAACCATTTTTGCAGAATCATGGAGACCCATTTGACATAGTGACCTAATAAGAAAATTGTAAGTCCAGAAAGAGTGATTGACACCCAAACTGACCCTACAGAGCTCAAAGAACTCGAAACCCAATTTGGGATTGTTGAGCCTTTTCACAACTTCTAAAGCTACTGAAGGAGAAAGCTTGTTCCTCAAATAATCCAAACAAGGAGGCGAAAGATGCGAACCGAGAAAAAGGGTGCACACAACTTTAACGAACCAGGGATTAGGGTTTTGGGTTACCTCTGGATTGGGGAATGGACGAGGGTGAGACGATCCTCCATTGACGTGAGTGCGAAAATGGGCGACGAAGATTGTGGAGGCTCGAGACCTACCGAGGCCGGTAGCGAAGGATTGGAGGGTCATCTGCGGCAAAAGCTCCGGTGGTCCATTAGAGGACTGTAGATTTTTCGATTTCTGCTGTTGCAGAGACGAAGCGAGAGAGAAGGCGGTTTTCTGTTGAATTTCTATCTGAGCGGGCTCTGTGTATATTTTGGGCGGGTCGGGTTTTTAAACCCTAACTTTGATCCCGCTGGATTTTTGGGTTAGGGTCGGATTAGAGTTTCGAGTTGTAGGCATAAAATACAATAATTTTTTAGTTTATCCAACCCGACCGAATTCGGATTAAATTAGCGCCGAGCGTTGGAACCAGATCGGTTCGGGTGCAAACTACCAGCTCTAGCCATTCCTTGCCCTTTTTTCTTAGGGAACAATTGATTTAATCTGACCGGACCAGACCGGCTCGAGCGAAGAGTTTCAGATTTGAGTCATTGATTGACACTTCATATTCTGTAACAGCCCATTAAAAGCATGCAATTATTTGGGTCATTTTTGCTTTTAATTTCCAGAATTAAGAGCCCATGATAATTGCTGATTTAATTCAGCTGTTACAAGAAGTGTCCAACCAGCCTCTATATAAGGCACGTGGTAGAGGGTAATATCTTCTTAAGGCCAGCTCTTTTTCAAGAGCGATCTGTGAGCTCGTTCTTCTTGTTTTTGCTTTTCTACTTCTGTTCTCTTATTCTGTTTTGTTTGCTATTTCTTATTGTTGTTTGTTTTTGTTTCGTTGCCTGCTTCTTTGTTCGTGTTTTTGTTTTCTCGTCGTTTTCCTTCTTTCGGTTAATCTGTTTTTATCTCCTTTTCTCTTCTGCTTTTGTCCTGCTTTAAAATCGCTTTCACAGACTATTTTACATAAAAACTGGTTTTGCCAAAATCTGTTTTTCCAAAACGTGATTTTTAATTAAACTGTTTTCCATAACTTTGTTCCTCTATTTTACTTGTTTTATTCTAAACCGTTTTTCCAATACTTCTTTTAACTAAATTGTTTTTTCCTCAAATTTGTTTTTCGGAATAACTTGCTTTTATTACATTTGGTTTTTCCAAAACTTGTTTTCTTAAAACCTTGTTCTTTTCGTTCGTGTTTTGGTTTCACCTTTTCTCTTTTATTTCTTTATCTATTATTGTTGTGTTTATGAATTTATTATTTTGTATAATTAAAATTCATGTAAAAACGTAAACTCGACCTAAAATAAAATTGGTGTGTGCCCTTTTTAATTGGACATTGCGTGTTACCCCTTAATCGTAAAATTCAAACAACACAATTATCGGATAGGTTCCGATTATATACCGAAAGCTAACACAATAAACGGACAAGATTATTTCACGTCAAGCGATCTCAAAAATTGACTTGAAAAGTCCATTTCATGGACATGTGTTCACCAATTGAATTTTTATCTCTTTTTTCAAAGCAAGATTTGTTTGAAAATGTTTTTAGATTTTGGTTAGATGGCTAAGCAGCCGAATTGAAACACAAGTATAAATAAAATCTTTTTTGAAGTTTTTCGTTAATCGGTCAAGTGACCGAATGTCAAAACACAAGTCGCAACACGAAAACAAAAATCTTTTTAGTATTTTCTTTGATGGTCAAAAACCGAAACACAACAAAGCGCTACACGACAAACTAACATCAAATATTCACCTTCAACATAATAATTCTAATTAACTAGGCATTTACCAAGATTAAACTAAAAGCTAAACTAAACATGTGATATACCTATTTTAAACACAACACAACCAAAAAAAAAAAAAAAAAAAAACCCACAAATAACTCTCAGCCCAACCTAGCATGGAAAAGCAACCCTAAGCCCAAACTAGCTTGTGAAAGGATTTGAATTTGAATTTGAATTTGAATTCTTGGAGAGTGGTGTGAGATGGAAGAGGAAGATTGCAGTTTTGATTTTAGGTGCAAGTTTTGATGGAGCATGGAAAGGAAAAGAAAAGAGCTGTTGGAGGCTGCTCACGAGAAGAGAGAGAGAGGAGACAAAGAAACCTAAATAAATAAGAATTGGACATGGGTTTAAGGTTTGGGCCAAGATTCAAAAATGAATTGGGCTTCACAAAAGAAAACAAATGGTGGCCCAAACAAAAACAACAAATAATACAAAACCAACAAATAAAATACTAAGACAAAATTACTAAAATGCCCCTAGTGGCAAATAAAAGAAGAGTAAAACTACAGCACCACACATAAGACCTAACAAGAAATAAAATAAAATTTGAAATCGATCTTGCTTTTTATTTTGATTTTTGAATCTAATTGGTGATTTTAAATAAGTCGTTTCATTACTGAAAGTCGGTTGAAAGCTCTCATGATCAATGAAGCTCTTAGCTGGATCATTGATAGAGGTTGGAAGTCAGTAGCGTTTGAATTTAATGTTGTGCGAGTTGTTCATGCTTTACATACCAAAAGGGATGATTTCAAAGTCTTGAGTATGAGTCGCAGTTGGTACACTTGTTTATAACAAAAAGTGCAAGTCTCTTGATCATTAAACGAGAATTTAATTCGTATTTATGAATGTATGCTTCGGGAGCAAGTTTATATATAGAAGTTCAATTTAGGAGCTTCGTTATCGCGGGATAAGTTCTTCAGGGTGAGCTTTTAGGTCACAAGTCTATGGATAAGTGTTTCGAGGGCATCTCTTCGAATGCCCAACCGCTCAATTCAATCACGACTGAGCAACATGTGTGGCACAAAATGTGGCGTTCCCATGCTCAAGTCTTTCTCATTGCAAAGGAAAGTTTTATTAGATAAGTTTTTGGAATACGAAATAAATTTCAAGATATATAGTTCGAATTATGGAACCAGACACAAACGGATCGTTAGTGCTAGTAAATGCAGCAAAATTCACTATACACTTCAAAAGTGTGCATTTATAATTAATTAGTGAAACCATTAAATTACAGATTCAAAGAGTCGCCCATTGATTAGTTGCAGCATTGGAATATGGAAGCTCAAAACATCGAAAACAAGCAAAGAACAAAATAAATATAATTCCAAGAAATTAATTAACCAAGAACAGTGGTTTTTTTTTTTTTGAAAACCAACCAAGAACAGTAGTTGAACAGTTGAAAATGAAATAATTAGGAGAAGGGGAGGCTAAGCCAATTAATTTTTGGCTTAGGCTAACCCATTAATGAGACGGTGACACCTCATTAAAATACTTGGATTCAGGTGAATCGCTCTGCTCCCACCAATTCACTTGGGTGGGTATAAGTGAAAAGTAATAAGGTGTCGTTACCTTATTGGCTTGACTTAGCCTAAGCCAAAAATTATGCGGCTCATATTCCATTTACTATATATATATATATATATATATATATA
>JAYMTA010004221.1:0-12957 GCA_036897625.1 Pelargonium cotyledonis | reverse complement strand
TATATATACAGTGACGGAGAGAAACTTACTGCCACACTTGGATCCAGGAGCAAGAGGCTTGCCGCAGCAATTAGCGACGTAGGCAACCTTTTCTAAGGAAATGAGCTTCAAAATTGGCGAAGGTATGTGGTTGCACAGAAACGGTATGTCTATTTTCCAGACAAACACGCAGCAGCCTTCAGGTGGACATTCCTTGGGACCGGCCTCAACACGTATTTTCCGCACTGTTTTATGAGGCACTTTGCGACTCCCTGGCAATCCTGGCCCGTCACGCCATTTCCGGATATCACAACCCCAGTGATCGTGATCACAGCCAGGAATGCAAACCGCAAAACGCTAAAACAAGCCATATCAATATATTGTTGTTGAGCTGAATCGGGATAACTTATGAGTTATGCAGGGTGGTGGTTTATATAGTGCACGATCATGTGCATGTAGAATATCATGTGCACGATCAAGTTTCTAATCTCTTTTTTTGGCAATATTCTCTGGTTTGTTTCATTTTCTTTACAGATTTTAATGAGTCTAATTGGTGGTTGAGTTCTGGTTATTTCAGGAAAATTGGTGGTTCAACTTGCATAAGCTTGTTTGCATCTTAGTGGAGACCATCTCATCTCTATATCAAGATAGAGAAGAGAGTTTTCATTGATCAGAGTACGACCGTCTACCCGTTTTAATTTTCCCAACTGAATTCTCTTGCCTCTCCTCACGGAATCACTAGTCTCTCTCCACTCCACACGACCCAACTACCTTCCTAGTAGACCTGGCAATTCAGGCCGGGCCAAAAAAACTCAAGTGTTTATATTTTGCATCTTTTTATCAGGCTTAGCCTTTCCTGCTAAGTGACGAGACATGTTCAAACTTACGAAAAGTTGTCCTATAAAAACACGTGTTACGTTGGCCCGATATGTTTAGGTCTAGATATACTTAACTATCACTAGCCGTAGCCTTTTCACATGCAACATTTCCGACTCGCTGACATCAAAAATGTAAATTAAGTACATCTTTTCTTATGTTTTCTGTATATTATGCATGCAGTTGCATATATTCAGATCATTTCATAGCAGCAACAAACTTAAACAACTAGATTTCCATACCTTGAGCTTCTTGCATCTACTTAGTCAGGTATAAAATGTATTGAGCACACAGCATAATCAGTTACTTTTCGAAATTTGAATTCGAGAGAACTCATCATTCATAATCCCCTGCAAAAATAACACAAAAGCCCGTTGGTAACCACCGAAAATTCCTATCTAAATTTCAAGGAAATGCATTAGAAGGCAAACTAGAACTTTTCCATACAGGTACTCTACTTCCGGGAAGTTAACATCCAAAACCCATAACGAGAGCAAAAATGAAATAATTCAAACTTAAGATACAAAAAAAAACTATACTTCTCAAAAACAGGCAATTGAAATATCAAATAGCATTCCATCCACACCAAACCCGTAAAAATCTTTTTCATATACAGCAACATCCTGTTGAGCTACATGTAGATCTGAACAGACCCCTCAGGGAAACAAGATTGCATAACAAATAATTTTTTTAGAAGACTCAGTTAAGGATATGTTGCCTCATCAAACAATGAACTAGCATATGAGACACTCCGTCACCAAAGAATACAAGAACTGCTAAGAAACTAAAACTTGGAGGAAATTTTAAGCTACAAAGAGCACAACTCTAGCTGAGTCAAACACTAGAATAATACGGTATTAACTAGATAATATAAAACAACAAATCCGTCATTAGACAATAAAACAGCCAACCACCAGTGAAAGACGATAGTATAGTTGACATACATCTAATAGAATTACTTTTCCAGAATTCTATGCGTTAGTTCACATGATAATAAAATTCCCATCCTGCATAATATAAGGTTCAGTATCTCCTTTTCTAATAAGAAACAACAGATAATAATATTTCCTAATTAGGTGTGTTAATGGCATCAAAGGCAAAACCTCATCTGGCTGAATTCATTGGTCGGTGAAGACCTTTTTCCAAAATCTCATGCCCTATCAGATGAGTTGCATCTGACAAAAGCAAAGGCTCTCGGGCGTTCCTCAATTCTGTGCACCCAGACATAATATGGACAAGAGGGTCACATGCCACCTGGCAAGTCAAATTATACTTATTAGACAATACAACAGTTAAGGAAGATTTAATAAGATTTCCTATTAGGTCTAAACAATGTATATGACAGTAATGAAGAGTTGGCTAAATGATTACAGCTGCATTTAAGAGCATAAAACATTAATGCCTAAATAGACGAAACTTATATAATGCCAACCATGAATTGGCAATAGAGGTTTAAGAGCAAATAGAATTGTTCTCTCTGTTAAACTGGACATGTAAAGTTCATTTTGATCACAAAGAAATAAGTATTTATTCCCGAACTGAAGAGCCACAAATCCAAAATCCTAGAAAAGAAATTAGGATTGACTGTGCCAATCAAATATAGAGTCCAACAACAAAATTTTATAATCTCGATACACTTCCTAATTTTTACTAAAGAGATTGAAATGCCACAAGGGCTATTATCCTTTTTGCTGTCAAAATACAAATGAAACCAAAACTTCTATATCAATAATGGCTCAAATTTTTTCAAGAAATGAATTTACCTTATACAAAGTAAGTATTTTGTTTTTTTCAACTTTATCATTTTTGGATGCATATAAGAGAATCAATTTTTCATAGCAATTAACCGTGTTTATATGCAATATAAGACAAGAATGCATTAGATGCATATGGCCAACAGACAATTAGCATTCATGTGATATGTCACTCACTTTGGCACTTTGCTAAAAAGTAACTTTAATCTACTTTTCAACTTCTACTGTTTGAATATACAGAGCATTAAACAATAGTTAGCTAACAGAGGCACATAATTTATGGGCAAAGCAATATCACATCACTAAATTGAAAGACAAGAAGCAGATACGAGGAGTTTATACAACATTCGTATTCTATTTTGTCAGTTGTAGAGATGAGAGTCCACCCGAATCCGAAGTAATAGGATTTTATTAAAGTTTGGAGTTTTATTGTGACTATCATTTTATTAAGTTATGGGTTTTGGGTTATGCCCTATAAAATGATTGGGTAATCGTACTATTTTTGGGATGTTGATGATTGATCAAATTGAGTATAGTTTTGCACGACCTCAAGTTTACTCCTCTCTCTCCAACCTCCATGAGCAGATATCCAGATGGAGCTAATGAATAACTAAATGTTAGGAACATGTGCTATTGATCTGATAAGGGTCAAAGCAATAATCCCAGATTTATTACTAAAGACCACAGCAAAACACATCGCTGACTGGTTTAGGGTACAATAAATTTTCTTTGGTAATCTAGGAAACCTCCTTTTGAATTGGCACTTCTTCAATTAAAAACAAAAACTAATTTGACAGCGGATAATCTTTCAACAATGTGTTGATGCCATCATCAAAGGTTTTAAATTAAAGAAATCTAATGTCTCCAAATTCTACTACCAGATCTTTCCCGCCAGAAATGAGAAACCATTCTGGACACCACTGACGAGAACTTGAGAATAAAAAACTTTAAAATCCCATATAATTTAGTGTTGATAATAAACATCACCAATCAGTTGCTTTCAATAACATCACCCAGATAAACACTGAAGTCCAAAGCCAGATATTGAGGTTTATATATGAAGAAAAGTAGACATACATAGTCGCAAGTATGTCAATCTACCACATGCTCCTGTTGTTTCCAAACCACCTGAGAGTACAGCAGATAAGCCAAAACTGGATATCATTTTCAATCATAAAATCTTTAATATGATGAAATCAGTCATTGGTTGTATTCCCACTTCGTTCAATGTCCATTCTGGAGATCAATAATTTTCCTCTCTATCTGCAGTTCCAAACAGCCCAAAGAAGAGGATTTCAAAGTTAAGAAACAAGCATATCAAAATTGGAAATTCTTATCTTCTTCTGCTAGAAAATATAAGTTTTCTGATGCTCTCACTACTATAGGATGAAACGTGACAACAGTGAATCCTTTGACCATATCACAATATCAGTGGCCCAGTGGGCCTAAAGTAATCAGTTGTCCTATTATTTATATTGATAAACATGTGGATCTTGTAGATTCGTAACATGGTGAAAGTATTTGTATTGGGCCTCTCAAATATCTATAGATCTCCAAGTCCCATCTCACAACTTTGCTTTTGTAGACATCAATAAGGAAATAAAAACTTCTTTCCTTGTATCGAAGTCCCAAACTACTTTGTGTGCGTGTAGAGAGAGAAAGAGAGAGACTGGAAAATATGTAAAGACAGAATCTAATTCATGAGATCTTAGATTATAATTAGCAAATGAAGCACAAATGATTTAAAACTCCATTTAAGCACCCTAGCTCCTCTGCAATCTGACAGCTTTGTCATAACATCCTCCCTTATATCTATCAATTTGTAGAGTTAATCACCAAGCAGGAGTTTTGATGTTAAACTTTTGGTTAATCAAAACTTGACATTAGGATACATATTCAATATGCACGAACTTTAGCTCAAAGGAATGAAATTGTTCATCTTTAGTGTTATTTCCCTTATTTGAGTTCAGCACAAAATGGAAGGTGAGCTGCTTACTATTATTAATTATTAGAATTTGAAAGTAGCATATAGAAAAAGGAAACAAGAGTTGTGGAACATATTGAAGACACTCATTCAATACAACAATAAAGGTGTCTATAAATGATGAATTGTATGCATATAGATCCTACTCACACTGAATTATAAACCTACCAAGGATCAAGATAACAAATATCTAGTCACTACTTCATTATGCTAGTGTAAACCAATGTAATCAACTAGATGAACACGAACAAACACTCATTTTCTACCAAGTACTTAACTGTACATTTTATCAATACAAAGGGTATCAAGCAATATATCATGAGTCCAGTTCTAATATTTAGATAATACCTGAACAAGGGTCTCAAATCTTCCTCTCAGACTGGAATATTCTTTCTTAGTCCAGTACAAAGCTTGAGTGCAACTGAAAAATAAAAATTCAACAACAACAAAATTAACACAAAGAATTCAAAACAGAAAGACAAGGAAGAATAAAAACAAGGCATAGTGGTAAATTACAAAAACTAAAAGTTAAATCGCTAAAATATGAGACAGAGTCAGCAATAGGACATACACAACTAGATGTGTTTCTTTCTATTTTCTGAAAAATAATGATTTACTGATATTTTTTACCTAAGGAATAGAAACAAGGTTTTCTGATATTATTTCTGAAAAATAATGGTTTACAAATAAATAAATGAAAGAGAATCTCGGTATGCATAACATAAGGTTTCTTCTTACAGCTCCTTATTGTTGTCATCGCAAGCTCGAATAATTTGACCACATGCAGCTTTCACACGCTCTGCACCAACGCTGCACCATGCAAGAAGAACTACTCAACATGCAATTATAAAATTGATACGACAAAAAATAATAATTTTGCTACTAAGGTTATATTGTGTACCCTATCTAGAACAGTAACCTAAGGAAAGATGCTGCATATAAGCTCTGTATGTATATTGAGAACACATTAGTTCATTGAATTGAAACCTAGTACAACACATGCAGACATCCCACGGTTCATAATTAATTCTCGTTGAAAATCATTTTTAATGGATGGCTGGTATTGTTTCTTAGGATGGAAACAACACATGAAAGTGGAGTACTAACAACCAGCAGGACAAGTAAAATTCATTAAAGCCTCTAATCCCTGCTTCTTTGCATTAACTAAAGTTAGTTAGATTTAAAAGGATATCATTGCATGATATCCCAGACACCATCAAGAGTACTCTTTTAACAATCCAATATTTTTAAAACTAGCATTTACTATCAAATGATTTGCAACATTACTTGCTTGTTCTCCAATAAAGATCATTGGCAGTATCTTTGACCTTTTCAAAATTAACTTGTGGTTGGTTGCTGCAGATACACAAAAAAGAGTATGTAATTAATCCATAAGAAGATCTATTTTGTGCATAAAACTTGCGATAATAGAGAGAGAAGAAACAACTCCAGCCCCAAAATTCAAAGTTTGGATTTACACAAGATATGACATCTGAGAAAATAAGTTCGGCACATTCTTGCAGTAACTAGCAACGCTTCGCACAACAAAATCAGGTCTTATAGTCTCCTTCATAGCTTGTAATTGATAAAAGGAGTCATTAACAATACCCTGAAAATATATATAAATAAATAAACTGTACACATTACAAAACCATTGAATACGTTATACTCCATCAAGAAATCTAAATAAAGATAAAAGGTTTAAATGAATAAACATATTAAATAAGCTGGCACGGAATTTGGCTGATGAGAAAATAAAGGAAAAGAAAAGGCCCAAAAATTTAAATCAAATCCGTGATTTCCATAAAACAGCACAGCGAAAAATAAATAAAGCAAATCATAATGAAATCCAAAACCACGAAACTGCAGGATCTAAAATGTTCTTTCTTAAATCATCTTAGGAACCAAACAGAAACTGGGGACTGCATCCAAACGCATATCAGGAAAATATAATTTTAAAAATAAAAAAAGTAAAACTGGACCCAAAAGTAGTCAACTGACAACACAATACTCAATGCTATTTTATGGAAAAACCAAATCGACCGATGATAAAATTGAACAGAGAAGAAAATTTAAAACCATATCAGCTAGAAGAGTAATTTCAAAGACAATTTCAGATAAACCTTTATATCTACTTCAATTATTTAGACAAGTTGCATCAACTTACATTAAATAATAGTGTAGCAGCTGATTAAAAAAAAAAGTTTAGCAAATAAGGATTCTATAAATCAGAAGGCCCCATTAATATAGCTAAATCTTAATTAAAAGATCAGCCAGCACATCATTTCATTTCAACTATCAGCAATAAAGCACACATTAATTGAAGAAAGCACATACAACTTAATCAACAACCAAAAAGCCCCGCAAATCCTAACCAAGATAATAACAAAATAGTAAAATCAGAATCAAGAAAATGTGACAGAATAGAAGCAAAACTTACAAGACGACAACCAGAAATTCAAAGGAAAAAACAATGCAATCGCAAGCTACACACGTGTGTCAAATATCGATCACAATAACAAAGCAAAAAACGCTCTGAATATTTTTCAAAACTAAAAGAAAACACATACATCAAATCATTTTTTCACAAACAGGCCTATATATTCCAACCAAAATAAAGAAAATGAGACGTGAGAGTTGATGCAGAGTTTAAGATAACGTTCAGAATTCAAATTGGAAGCTACACACAACAAACCTCCATCAAATGCCAATCGCTACTAGCAAGAAAAATTAAACGTTTAAACTAATTCAGAACCTCCACAAAAATAAAATAAAATCAAACCTCAGTGTACAGAGCTCAATCTATACAATATTGACAAGAAACACATAGTTTAAAATAAAACACAAATCTCCTGGTGTGATCAAGCATTCAATCACCAGCATTCATTGCATTTGAAATTTGAATATTCAAACAGTAAAAAAACAATGAAAACGATAAAATCATTCGCTCAAACAGTAAGAAAACGATAAAATCTCTGTACACAGAGCTCAATCTATACAGATTGCCCAGAATCACACAGCTCAAACTAAACCACAAAATTATGAACATGATCAAGCTTTCATGATTTCATCGCAATCGAAATTTGAACATTCAAGCATAAACACCTAAATCGAAACCGGAGAGCAGGAAATGAGGCGAAATAGGCGATCTAGGGTTTATACCTCATCGTACATCGACTGGATAAAGCCCCGAAGAAGATTCCTCTGTGTTGGAAGCGACATTTTAGAGGCGAGTACAGAGGAAGAAGAAGAGAGGTTCGGTCCAGTGAACGCAGAGGAGAGAGAAAAAGAGGATTATATAGAAAATCTGCATTTTGCTTTTATGGAAAGAGAGATTGGTCGTCTTCTCTGTCGTCTCTCCGACTGGTAACGGAAATCCAGAGTCGGTACCGTTGCCGCTGTTTTCTAATTATATAGCTTGTTCTGCGTGACCCTCTTGGTTATTACCCTTGTGGTTCTCTATATTTACAGAAACGCCACCACTACTTCAGATAAGCCTAATATTTGGTCTTGGGCTTAAACGAAATAGAAAATAGAAATGGCCCGATATTTGGATTGGGCTTGAACGAAAAGTGGGCCTAAACCAAAATTATGTTCATAAAAATTTTCAAATTGAAAAAGTTGTTCGAGTCATTTTAGTTCCTAAACTATTAAACGTGTCATTTTAATTCAAAAGATAAGCGAATGAATCATTATAATCCAAAAATTTTCAAAAACCAAGCCCTAATAGAACATTCCGTTAAAATCACTTACGGAAACGTTAAATTTTTCATTAAAAAAATATTTTTTAAAAAAATTACACATCATCAAGACCCAATAGATTGCTTCAGTATTTTGATGAAATTTTCTGTCGGGGCTCGGTTTTTGGAAACATTTGGGCTATAACGGCTATTTCACCTATTTTTTGGACTAAAATGGCATATTAAATAATTTAGGAATCAAAATGACACTTCATGGACCATTTAGTTTTTTTTTTTTCAATCCATAGAAAATGAGAGTAGAGTGTTAATGAGATTTTATTGATATATGACAATTGGATTAAGCCTAACACATATCTATTTTGATTCCATTTCATATTCCCATTTATCTATTTTGATTCCATTTCATATTCCCATTTATCTATTTTGATTCCATTTCATATTCTCATTTATGGGTGAAAAGAGAAGTGGTACCCCTGAAGAACATTTACGTGCATGCGCACACACACGACCGTGCACGCTATATATATAGACCATGCTCCTCCTCATAAGCCATCACCAACTCAAAGCATGGCTTTTATGAGGTTGGCAATGGGCATGGCCGTGCTGGCAATGATCAGTGGGACGATTCTGATATCCGGAGATGGTGTAAATGGGCTGCAGCAGCGTTGCGATGGATCAGATATTATAAGGTGTATGAGAAAAAAGTGCGGGAAAGCGGTGATTCCAGGTCCCATATTGATAAAACCATCTCCAGAATGCTGCGACTTTGTGCAAGCTCATAAACGGGAACGCTGAGAAGATCATTGCTCCCAAGATGGTCGTCAACGTCGCCAAATGCTGTGGCAAGCCTCTTGCTCCGGCCCCCAAATGTGGCAGTAACTCTCTCTCTCTCTCTCTCTCTCTCACTACAAAAAAAAATTATGAACTTTGACGGAAAATCTGTGACGGAATATTTTTCGTCACAATTCCGTCACAAATTGTGACAGAATTCACACTACAAAAAAATTCTCAATCGAAAATTTATGTCGCAGATTTGTGGATTTATGTCACAAAATGTAATCTGTAACAGAACTGTGACAGAATACTTCTGTCATTATTTGAGTTGTCACAGATGATTGTGATAGAAATTTCTTTCACAAATGTGTGTCTGTGACGGAAATTTCTGTCACAAATATGCATTTGTGACATAAAATATGAATTTTGTCACAGTTTGTGAGGGAACTGCGACGGAAAAATATGAATTTCCGTCACAGTTTGTAATTTTTTTTGTAGTGTCATATTTCCTGTCACAGATACATATTTGTGACAAATTTCAGTCACATGCACACATTTGTGGTAGAAATTTCTGTTACAGCTCAAATAATGACAAAAGTATTATGTCGCAGTTTCGTCACAGATTACATTTTGTGTGAAATCCACAAATATGTGAAACAAATTCCTGTCACATGTTGAGATTTTTTTTTATTTTTTTTTGTAGTGTGTCTCTCTCGTACACATATGTTTTGCTTACACATTGTTATTGATTTATTGAAGATTACACGGTGCCGCCTATGAGTTGAGTGAAGGGAGGTTTTGCTGGCTGATGATATGGGGACACAACTCATCTTGTTATGGTGCTTTTTTTAATGTTTAAGAATAAATATATGTAAGAAACAATAATAATAACAAATGGGTTTGGTATTTTGTGGCATTTGATATATTTTTTTGATAAAGAAAGTACTTATATTAATAATGAAACATGAACCATGTTTTACAAAATCCAGTTTTACCGACTTGCGCTCGCTTATGGGCACCCGCCACAAGTCGACGGGTTGCCCAACTACAAAAAACAGAACAAAAGCTTCCATACAGCGCCTTCACTTCTTGTCTAGTGGTCCATGCTCCTTCCTCGCTAAAATGCTGCCGAGCAATATCCCTGCAAATATTTATGGAATCACAAAGGATATTAACATGATGAAGATTTCTTTGGCAAAGAATAAGACTGAGGCAATTGAATCGAGTTCAGCTTGATAGGCAGATAAAGTTGAAGTTAGCCTACATAATTTGGCTATTTTAGTGCCATCAGGCTTCATTAATTATCAAAGGAAAGAATTTACTTCAACCAATATACTCTTGGGCACGACCATACATAACATAGAAATCATACTTGGAAAAAGTGGATAATCAACTAGAGCATCGGGGATGTAGCGAAACTGATTTCAAAATAGGGGGAAGCGGCCACAATCAAATTACGTTATGGAGAGGTACGTTTGATATCCCAAGTACGGAGTTCGCCGATTCAATGATCAATTCTAAACTTCAATGAACATATTGTGAGTTTTCTCGTGCAATCTATTGGACATAATCGATTTGCTGTCATTTCCAACATTGACTTGTCATCATTTATTACGATTTTGTTTCTTTTATTTTAGTTATTAATAGTAAAGTCAACGTATTAGTATAAGTATACATAATTGTATGATAATCGTGTATATGAACAATTATTCAAACTCATTCATTTAATTTTACACTCAACAAACCATTCTTTTTGTAGCTTAAATTCAAGACGGAAAAACAAATTGTTTAGTGTATTCTTCGCATAAAAGTCATGACCACTCAATTGAAAATGCTTGAATGAATAATATAATGACTCTGAGATGTCCAATATTATGACTCAAATATTTCATCAAAGTGGCAAAGTTACCGCGACAAATTGTTTTAAAATTAATGTGTTTACTCATAATCTCATGTACTCAAATTCAATATTAAAAAAACATGCAAGTAAATAATACCAACAACTTAATGAATGAATTCTAATTATTGATCCAAATCTACCATCTAAAAAATATATATTTTTTAAAATACTCTAGTGCCCTAGCTGCAGTATTTATCCAAACCCTAACCATATTAACTGCCAAAACTACATCATACCGGCGGCGCCACCACAATGGGACTCCTCACTCTATGGTGTCCGTCGCTCCACTCCACCGCCAACGACAAAACCCCAAACGACGTCGCATTGTTCATCGCCGGCCCCAACACCACCACCGTGAAACGCTTCCTCTGATTCAACCTCTCGAACCTCAGCTTCTCCGGATACACCGTCACGTTAACTCCGTTAGGCGCCGTCACCGACGCCGTGTAAACCACCGGTTTGGGGGCCCCAACGTTGGTCACCTTCCGGTGAAATATGGCGGCGATCGTCGAATTGCGTCGCTCCAGCTGTAAGTTCATGGTTGGGTAGTTCAGCATGTCGTTGCCGCCGTACGGTGGAATGGCCGTGCAGTTCACGCTCCTCCCGACGATGATGCTGATGGCGGTTCCGGTGATTTCCTCGGCGCATAGGAACAAGGCGTAGTCTTTTGGCGACAGGTCGTAAACTAAACCGGGGTTGAGTGCTTTTATCGGGTTGATTTGACCCGACCCGTAGCCCCACTCCATGTGCCCGTCAACATCTCTTACTCTCGTAGCTGAAGAACAAAATGTTAACCAATATTAATATCTGTCACATATTTTGTACACAAATTTTGCGTATAATTTGGGACAAATAACATATATATGTACAAAATTTTAGACATTTAACCCTTATTTATATTTGAAGCGAGACTCACCAGTTGTCATGAGAGCGGATTTAATAGCTGCCGGAGACCAATCTTGATGGAACGTCTTGACATAAGCAGCAGCTCCAGCAACTTGAGGGCACGACACTGACGATCCGGACACAATATTGTAAACATTGAATCTATTATCGGCAATTTCTCCCGTTATAGACGCGAATTTAGAGTAAGCAGCCAATATGTCGATTCCAGGAGCGACAATATCAGGCTGAAAATTACAAAATTAATCAAAACACAATCAATTTAATAAAAAAATTTAAATAAACATCCAAATTTAAGTTTTAGAACCTTGAGGATGGTGGGAGATCTTGGGTTAGGTCCTCTTGAGGAAAAGGAAGCTACAAATGGAGCCTTAATTGTCTCTGTAATTGACTTGTATATAATTGCCTGTGCATTCCTGAAAGATAAAACTAAAAATTAGAATACACAACTAGTGGTGGGTGTCTAATTCGAACCTGACGGAAAACCGATGTCCCCTCCTCCAACAGGTAGAGACGGGACAATTCACCAACGGGCCACAGGACAAGGACGGTATCACAACATTTGCCCCATTTCGATCCCTATACATGGTGGATCATGTAGTTACTTAGAAATGTGGATTGCGGGTCTAAATGATTAGAATAGAAGAATGAACGCGTTTTGATCAGATTACTTTTGATCAGTTTTAACTTGTTTTGCCGTTTAGTGGGCTAAGTTAGAACTAACAAAAAGTTTCTCTATAAGAACACGAGTTTTTTGACCCGACCCATTTAGGCTCACGTCAAGTACTGCTAGGTTAATTATTCAGTTCCACTGCTTCAACTTACTTGGTGGTGTTGATGTACTTTTCAATCTCGCGCGTGTCGGGTTTACTCACAAGTGTGGTAGGCAAATCAAACGTGAATCCCGTATCCAGATTATGATCAGCGGTCGCGATCAGCCCAACAGCACCAAGATCTTTTATGTAGTCTGTACCCGGTAGCATCGTGCATAGAATAATTTTCCCCTTGACCTTCTCAGGGTCCAATGTCCCTCTAGAGCACCAACTAGAAAAATATAGATAAAATTAGTAAATATATATATATATA
>JAYMTA010004220.1:0-12958 GCA_036897625.1 Pelargonium cotyledonis | reverse complement strand
CTTTTCAAACTTGATTTTGGATAGCTTTCATAATCTTTTCAACAACTAAATCTTTGACCCGATTCGGTCAAAGATAAAATCATTTCAGAACTCCCTTTTTATTTAATTTCCTAGTTAATTCAAACAAGGTTTAATTAATTAAGTAAAATTAATTAAGTCACCGACCAAGTCCCTGAGGATCGATAACTTGGACTTCACAGTCCTATTATTACAAGGTAGACTCCGGTATACTTGCTGGACGCTCACCAAGATTCACTAACATGCGCTCAATCTTGTCGCAATGATAATGTCGATTTATCATTTTTGTTATCTTCATCATTTTGTCGATGCTCCTTGATTTCTTTGGAGCCTTGGCTTCTGTTATAACTTTGATGCTTATTAGCACTTGGATAAAGTTTGTCCAATCTTTACGCCTCTTTGGATACGGCGATTGAACCTTTGTTTTTGAAGTTGGCCCACATGCTTTCACGCTCAACGAGGAAGAATGGACCATACTTTTAGGGGGCATGAGCATCCGCGGTCGTAAGACTTTTGTGGGTCTTCAAAGGTGACCCGGAGGGAATTGCGTGAGAGAAATCATTAAGGGCCATGGTTGAAGACCCATGGAAAACCTTCTCTTATATTTCTTCACCTCGCTTTGATGTTTTGATTTTTCATTTTGGCCAAAGTTGGTCCGACCTGTGCACCTTTAGGTTTGCAATTGTCAAACTTGTTATTCAATTCCCAAACAGTGTGCCTCGATATGCCATGACATTTGAATTTGGTGCCACACACACCCATGCACCTTGACATGCCATGACATTTGAATTTGATGCCACACCCATGCGCCTTGACAAGCCACAACAATTGAACTTCTGGGTGGAGTTATTTTTTTTTTGTTTTTTTAAGGCAAGTGGGGTATGAAAATCAAACTTTTGGGGAGAGTTGATTCATACGCTCACAAGGCATGATGATCAAACTTTTTTGGTGGAGTTTATCCATGCCTTGTAGAGAATGACGATCAAACATTCTGAGAGAGTTGACCTATGCCTTCATGTGGCAGAATGATTGAACTTCTATTAGAGAGTTGATTCATGTCTTCAAGGCCATGGAAATCAAACTTCCTTACAAGTGAAGTGTGAATACATGTCTTTGGTGGCATGGCAATAAAAAATATAGTGGAGAATCGATCCATGACTTTGGGTGAGTGGCAATCAAATAAACTTCTTTGGTAGAGTATTGAACAATGCCTTTAGGGCATCACAATCAAACATCTAGTGGAGAGTGGATCTATGCCCTGGGGGCATGGAAGTCGAACTCCTCGATTATGTGTTGACCCATGTCTTTGGGGTAATGTCGATCGAACATTTAGTGGTGAGTGGATCTATGACTTCTAGGGTGTGATAATCAAACTTTGTTGGTGGAGTGTTGATTCATGCTTTCGGGGCTTGGCGATGAAACATTAAATGAAGATTTGATCCATCTTTATTCAGGGATGATCATTTTTCATATCCGCTTATTTCTTCTTGCATTCTTTTCTTTTGATGGTGATTAGGGTCATCCCTGAATTCTTTGAACTCTTTTTCTCCCAAATTTTATTCACAAAAGTTTTAAAGTAGTGTCAATCCTCAATGTTGTTCCCTTTGCATTTGTACAACTTACATCATATGTTCTCATTGTTGGCCTTATTTTTTTATGGTGTCAATATGGTGGGGTTCCACTGAAGAGTGTTTCCACGGGGTAGAACCTACTAAGAGAATATAAGGTTTTCATGTGGTTGATCTTGAGCCTCCACCCAAGCACGCATCCCTTTATTTTAGAGAATTTATTTGGTTTAAAAAGTCTCAAACTCAGAATGTTCCGCATGACGAATTTTCCGAGAAACAAAATCATAGACACATACTTTTAGAGCCATATATGACCAACTGCTCAAAGAGCACTCATCCATAAACCGGTTATTGGTACAAATAACATTAAGAAATGTAACCAATATTTATTGGAAAAAGCGACCCAAAAAATTTCGGACTAGAAGCGGTTAGCGGTGACCACTGGATAAGTTTCTTTGGTTTGAGATGGGTTAAAAGCACATAAAGTATTTGTATGTCAATATGAGATTTCATACAAATATGCAAAGAGCTTAGAGAACCGGAGAAGAGTATTTTTTTATTAGAAAAAAACATTATATTGTTTTGATCATGTGTGTTGCACATGATTATTTAAATGACAGTTCAAAGTAGTAATTATGTGTTTGACAAAAAAGTCAATTGTCAAATATAACTAGTACTACATAATAATAATAATAATAATGTAAAATATTGCTAGAGATATATTTAACATGTACTTTTAGTGCAAATAAAATACTAAATGCGAGATTCAGTGATAACAACTAAACTAAAAGTTTGTATGCCATCTTTGTGAATTGAAATTGAATCGAAAAGGGGTCTCTCTTACTTTGAATGCAAGCTTTGTCAGGCGGCAATTAGGGTTAGAGTTATTCAGCTTTTTCTTTGACGGCGGCGGCGGCTTCGTGGTGCAGTTCCAGTAGTAAGTCTAACAGGCTCCAGCCACAGCAACGGTCGCGACATGGATGAACATACTGAGGCTGATTTGGGGGGTCTCCTCATCGATTGTGAAGAAGACGATTTCCTGGATTTGGCAGTGCTGGGAGGAGGGATCACATTCAAAGCTTCGATGTGCAGACCTGAACACTGGTAGTCAGGTTTCTCACAAACGCATTGATTAACTTTCAGATCTTCCTTGCTTTCTGTTTGAATACGTACTATAACAAGAAGCTAGGAGGCTAAAAGGTTCTTGCCTGATGGATCTTGGACATATAATCATCACCTTCTCATATGAAATTACGTATGCATGACTGTTTTGCGTTGGATTGTGTATGGAGAAGCAGTGGCTTGGCCCTCGATCTTTTGTGTCGATCGGATCCAAATATCCCTATTAGGCAGTTCAGACAATCATATTGATGTGTCTGTGGTGTCCCAACAATGGGGCTCCTAGCTAGAGGGTTAGATGCTATTATGGAGAGCAGACAGACCTTGACGTGCTCAGTCTTGGGACCGTATTCGATCATTAGCTCATTCCATAGACCACCCTTGGTTATGTTTGGGCTACGTACTTTGATGATTTGGCTCAATCGAGTGAGAAACGATCGATGCGGGAATCCACAACCAATGAGTTTGTTAAATGGGTTTTCATCAATGCAAATATAGCAGGCACAGGGCTCACAGACTTTGGCTTTGATGGTTACGAGTTCACATGGCGGAGGGGAAGTGGCCAGAATTAATGTGCAAATTGAAGAAATATTTGATTGGGCGCTCGGGTCGGATAAGTGGCGATTAAATTTCGCAGACTGGTTTGTGACCCATCTCCCATTCACTACCTCTAATCATTGTTCTATGTGGGGTATGTCTGAAATCTATACAATAACAACAAGTGACCCATCAATTTAAGTTTGAAAATCATTTGCTCACTAATGAAGAGTACGAGAAGGTGGTGCGGAACTGTTATGGACAAAATTGTAACTACAACGTAGCTTTGGACAGATGGAGCGGGTCGGCAGGCTCCTTACTAAAGGAGGTTCAATTTTTTAGCAAAAAACTGGAAAGGCTCAGCTTCCGAACCGACATGGCTGGCCGGATGGGTTCTTCTAAAAAATACCATAGCTAACTATCTTGAGCATTTTGTTCAGCCCAAAACTACGGCTGAACAAAATGAGAGACTTGAAACTGAATTTAGGCTGGATGATATTAAAAGGGCCGTGGATTCGATGCATCCTGACAAGGCGCCAGGTCAAGATGGTTTAAATCCTGCATTTTTTCAAAACTATTGTCATATTATTAGTAAAGATGTGTCTTCGATCGATGTGTGTATATAATATTATCAGCTCGGGCTCAATTCCGGTGGAGTTGAATGCTATTAATTTGGTGATGATACCGAAAGGAACTAAAACAACAATTGTGACTGAACTCCACCCTATTGCGCTATGCAATGTGTTATGTCGAAGACAATTGCCAACTGCTTAATTAAAGGAAGTCCTTAATTATGTTGTTTCAAATTCGCAGAGCGTGTTCATAACGGTTTGGTTAGCTAGTTACAGAAAATATTTGCATTACCAATGATATTTTTCGCACGTAAAAAGGTTGGCGGGATGAGTTGGGGGCTTTAAAAAACTTGATATGGCCAAAGCATATGACAACATCGAGTGGAATTTCTTACGTAATTTGTTGCTTAGGCTTGGCATGAACGAATTTTGGACATCATTGAATATGAGTTGCGTTACTACTATTCGATTTTGGATTGACTTTGAGAGAATTTGGTCAAAGGAATTTATGCCAAAGAGGGGCATCAGGTAGCTAGGGGGCGCCATTCTTGTCATATCTATTTATTATTGTGGCGGAAGCCTTATCATCAGTACTACACGCGATTGCTCCGGCAATTTCTCATCTATTCTTTGTCAGTGGTACGTTAATTTTCTTTCAAGCAAATAAGGAGGAGCTAGGCAGAGATTATTAGAATACTCTCTGGTTGTATGAATCTTGCACGTGTCAAAAGGTAAATTATCACAAGTCGTCTTTGATGTTTAGCCTTGATTCCACGGTGTCTAGCAGGTTTAACGTATTGGCTGCTCTCCGGGTGAACCAAGTGACATGCTTTGAGTCGTATCTTGGGGTGCCGACGTGTGTTAATGGGAGTCGGGTCCATGTATTTGATTCACTGGTTGACAAGGTACGGAATGTAGTCAGCTCGTGGTATTCTAAGGCTTTATCTCAAGCAGGTAAGGAATATTTATTAAAATTTTATGGCTCAGTATTCAATTCTGACTTACGCAATGAGCGTTTATCTCTTGCCTATGACTACGTGTTTGAAACTAGTTGGCATAACTGATGTGGCATTCACTAGCAAAGTTGGCTTGGTTTTGTGTTCTAGCAAGTTAATTGGTGGAATCGGTTTTCGTAAACTGCACGAATTCAATCTCTCCTTATTGGGAAATTAAGCAACTTTGGCGATTGGGGACACATCAAAAATCATTATTTGCTCAGATTTTTAAAGCTCGGTATTTCCCCGTCAAAGTCGATCGGCTTTCCAAGCTCCTATTGGTTCATGTCCTAGTTACATTTGGTGCAGTATAATATGGACCCAAGATTTGATTAGTCGACATTGAGTGAGGCGCGCGGGGGAACAAATTCGAGCATGTATAGATCCGTGGGTTCATACACTTTCCAATTTTATTAATTCTTGTGTCGTGACAGGAGATGTCATTACATGAACTGTGGGACCTGAATTCGCGGCAAGAAGCTGGATACTTTGTTTGAGCAGCAAACTTGAAGAGAGATCGGTTATGAAGATACCCCTTATCCGCCGAGCAATTAGTGATAAATGGACTTGGGAGGCGGAAAAGAGTGGCTTGTACTCAGTGCGTAGCACTTATAGGTTCTTGACTCGGCCAAGCGGGAGGCGGTCCATTATGGAAACGTACAGTTATGGGCAGCTCCGGTTAGAAAGAAGTTAAAACACTTTTTTTAGAGGGATGGATGTGTCCAAGTCACTTCCTGTGATAGCTAATTTGACGACTGTGAAGAGAGTGGAGGTCTCGCCAATTTTTCTGAGATGCAAGATAAGTAACGATCGAGATCGTTAGTCATGTTATTCTATCAAATGCCATTTCGCGAAAAGGTGTTGGTTGGTTGAAGGTTTACAAGTGCTTTGTGAGGCAATGGATGATGTACATGACATGCTGATGTTGGTGATGAACCGCCATGATAAGGCGATGTTAGTTCGTGTATTGTATATAGGTTGGTATCTTTGGAAGCTGCGCAAAGATGGGGTCTGGTCGTCTAGCTGGAAAGAGGTGTCAGACTTAATGGTTATGCATGGTTGGGATGATGATGTCGACATGGAAAGACGTCGGACGAAAAATACCCAGGTCGATCAGGAACGCGGGGAGCTCCGATTCTGCTGCATGCATGGACTCAGCCAACTTCCCAATTTATCAAAATGAATACAAATTATGCAGAGAGTAAAAGCCGGTCCGCGGTGGTTGGGTAACTTGTAGTCATACCGGAGCTTGGTCGTGTGGGTTGGTCCTGCTCTTACGATCTAGCTCACGCTGAAGCTCTTACTGTTAAAGAAGCGTTGAGTTGGCTTATAATGAGATGATGGAAGTCGGTAATCATTGAGTTGAACACTTCACGCATTATTCGGGTTTTGCAAACCAGATGGAAGGATTTCAGTGCCTCGGGTTTGATCGAAGATGATATCCTTAAAATAGCAAGAAATTTTGATTTTATAGTTTATTAATTTGTTGGGAGGTCGGCTAATCGCGTTGCTCATGCTTCGGCTAGATCGTCTGAGTCTGTAGCAGATTCTATTGGATGATTTGAGGACAATTATCCCATTCTATATGTTAATTGTAGTGCCTAAATAAAATCGTTTTGGTTTCCTAGCTTAAAAAATATAATGTTTGAGATTTTCAAATTTGGAGATACATATTATACATATAGGGAATTAGCAGCTCAACAAAAGGTTTCAACTAAAAGTTAAATCATATACATTCATATATGCTAACACTATCTAATAGATTGATATGCATGATAGCATGTACAAAAGAAGAGAGAAGAAGATATTAGAAGCATGCAGCAAAGCTTCTATTTCTCCAATCATTCTCAGCCTTTCCCTTCAGGAAGCTACCCTTTCACATGGCCACCAACTTTCTTTCTTTCTTCTTTATTTTCTATAGGTTTATAATTAATAATTGCATTTTGTGGAGAAATTGTTTTTTAATAATAATAATAATAATAATAATTGCATACATAGAGCCTTATGTGGCCATGTGATGGGAAAGTGGTGTTATTGGGTGGGCACATCTTTGGTGTCAATTATTAATGGTAATCACTTCCAAAAGATAATTTTATAATAATATTAACAACGTTAGAAGATGTCTGTTGTTTATTAGTTATGATAGGATCATCTCCATTTTGAACATGAAGAGATTCTCTTCTACCCAAATTATTAATCACCAATTCTCAAAACATTAACTAAGACACATAATTAATTTTAGGAAAATGAATGTAATTTTGTGTATGTGTTTTTCTTTTTCATATGATGCAAAATAATATAAAATATCTTGAGAATATTAAATTTATAATAACACACAAATTATTCTCTTTTTAATATAAGGATTGAGTTGAATATAATAATCAAATCAAACTTCACGTCAGTTTATACAAGAAATAACATGAATCTGTATTCATCATATTTAGAGTAATCTTCATTTGAGTTATACAAAAACAACGTGTCAAAACACACTCTACTAAGTTTTATCGCAGCTGTATTATGTAAAAGTTGAATTTAAAGCATCAAGTTAACTTGAAACATCCTACTAGTTGACGTACGTGCTTGGTAGAGTCTCGTATATTTGCTAAAATTATTTATACAATATTGAACAGAAAAATACTTTCTTATTATAATTATTAGAGAAAAAGAATATCAGCCAATTACTCTAGACCAGTGAAGTGATGACATCTCATAAATAAACACTCGTAACTGCCCCAATGAATTTGAAGGCGTGGAGTGCTCGTATAGATCATTTATTTTTGTGTTTTGACTTATAGTTTTTCTCAATAAATCATGTTCGAGAATCCATGCACTCTAATTAACATTACTACAATAATAGGATAATCATATTTGTACACTTTTGTTTCTATTTTTGAGATAGTATTTGTACACTTTTAAAATGATTGGATATGAATTAATTGTATCAACTCATTCAATGTCATATTCGTAAATAAAAATGCATCTTAAAATCAATTAAATTACAAAATATAAAGGAGGATGTTGGTTGAGTTCCATGTTCTAGTGTAAAGAGTGAGTGAAGCATTATTGTTACTAATGATTGAATCTGTTTAGAATTAAAAAGCAAATGGGTTGACTATTATCTACATGAATTATAGGGACAGAGTAGAATCTCCAAAAACACATTCTCTCCATGTTTCATTGTCCTAATGTGTCCAAGACTTTACAGTCTTTTGCTGCATATTAACAGCTCCACATCCCAAGAACCCACGTACCCATCCAAATGTATCATCCACGTCCTATTATTCTACTACTATTCATTATTGCACAATATCTTTTTTTTTTTATGGACAAACAATGTAACATACGAGATTCGAACTTAAGATTTCAAGAAATATAAGCGTCTTAAACTTCCAGTTATAGCTATTATATAAGTGTCTCTTGTTCATTCTCTTCTTCCTTTGTTCCTCCCAAGTCCTAACCAAAGCAAATTAACATGCCATAAAATTACATGTATAGTATTTAGGAGGAACCAAGAAAAGCATGAGTCTCATCACAAAAATAATGCAGACCCATTGTTTCTTCTTCTTGATCATCACCATCTTCTCTTCTTGTTCTGCTCAAGAACCATTACCCAACAGTGAACTCTCCACCTTACTCGCCATTAAAGCTTCTTTAATCGATCCGTCCGGTCGCCTTCAAGATTGGAAAGCTCCTGCAACTTCAAATTCATCACTGCTACTCCATTGCAACTGGACTGGAGTTTCTTGCAACTCCGGAGGGAATGTTGAAGTTCTTGATTTGTCCAACATGAATCTCAGCGGCCGCATCTCCGATCGAATCCAAGGCCTACAAAGCTTGTCTTCTCTCAACATTTGCTGCAATGACTTTGATTCTGTATTGCCACAATCTCTGGCCAATCTCACCTTGCTCAAGAGCATTGATGTGAGCCTCAACAACTTCTTTGGAGCCTTCCCAACGGGTCTAGGACTCGGCGCCGGAGGTCTCGTTTCACTCAATGCTTCGAGCAACAACTTTTCGGGTTTTCTCCCCAAAGATCTCGGGAATGCTTCGTCCCTCGAGACCCTGGATTTGAGGGGAGGCTTCTTTCAAGGCCCCATTCCGAGTACTTTCAAGAACTTGAAGAAACTAAAGTTTCTTGGCCTTTCCGGTAACAATCTTACCGGAAAGATCCCGATGGAGCTCGGGGAACTCGCCTCTCTAGAGACTATGATCCTCGGGTACAACGCGTTCCAAGGAGAGATTCCCTGGGAGTTTGGCAATCTTTCTAATCTCGAGTATCTTGACTTGGCAGTCGGGAGCCTGACGGGGCAAATCCCTGCTCAACTTGGCAGGCTCAAGAAACTACACACCGTTTATTTGTACAGAAACAACTTCACGGGATACATTCCACCCGAACTTGGCAACGCTTCGTCGCTCGTGTTTCTTGATCTCTCTGACAATCACATCTCTGGAGAGATTCCTGTGGAGCTAGCTGAGCTGAAGAATCTGCAGCTCTTGAATTTGATGTGCAATCACTTGACTGGTTCAGTTCCGGACAAGATTGGAGAGCTTACTAAACTCGAGGTTCTTGAGCTGTGGAAGAATTCACTTTCCGGGTCATTGCCAATGAGTCTAGGCACCAAATCTCCTCTCAAATGGCTCGACGCATCGACCAATTCGTTGTCCGGGGATATTCCACCAGGCTTGTGTGATTCTGGTAATCTCACTAAGCTCATTCTCTTCAACAATTCGTTATCTGGTCCAATCCCAATAGGCTTTTCCACATGTCAAACACTTGTCCGAGTTCGGATACAGAACAATTTCATTTCAGGGACTATACCTGCTGGCCTAGGAAACCTGCCTGCTCTTGAGAGGCTAGAATTGGCAAATAACAACCTCACTGGCCAAATCCCACATGACATCACCTTGTCCTCCTCGCTTTCGTTCCTCGATGTCTCGCACAATTGCCTCAAATCATCGCTCCCTTCCACCATTTTCTCCATTCCAAATCTCCAAACCTTCTTAGCTTCCAACAACAACTTGGAAGGCAACATCCCGGACGAGTTCCAAGATTGTCCTTCACTTTCGGTTCTTGATCTTTCAGGCAATGGTTTCGCGGGCAAGATTCCGGAGAGCATTGCTTCATGCGCGAAGCTAGTGAATCTAAACCTCCGAAGAAACCAGTTCGGAGGCGAGATTCCAAGCCAACTTGGGACAATGTCATCTCTAGCCATTCTTGATCTGTCCAATAATTCTCTCACTGGTCGGATACCAGACAATTTGGGAAGCTCACCGGCACTGGAAATGCTCAATTTATCCTACAACAAGCTCGAGGGTCCGGTTCCTTCCCACGGTATGTTTATGAACATAAACCCCAATGATCTTGTTGGAAACACAGCTCTTTGCGGTGGCTCATTGCCACCATGTTGGGAAAAACTTTCCTCCACTTCAAGCCAGCCAAGGAATGTGCACCTGAAGCATGTGGCGGTCGGGTTGATTTGGTTAATTTTACTACTCTCGACCCTCGCAATCGCGTTCCTTGCGGGAAGATGGGTGCACAGAAGATGGTACTTGTACAACAGCAGCAACTTGGACTATTGGTTCAAGAAGAGCAACAACAAGGAATGGCCTTGGAGACTAGTGGCCTTCCAGAGGACTAGTTTCACAAGCAGTGACTTGCTTGGTTCCATCAAGGAGTCAAATGTGATTGGCATGGGAGGGACTGGTGTTGTGTACAAAGCTGAGATCAATAGGCCTCATGTAGTTGTTGCAGTGAAGAAGCTGTGGAGGTCAACTGATGTAGATATGTTGGGAGAAGTGAATGTTTTGGGGAGGCTTAGACACAGGAACATTGTGAGGCTATTAGGGTATGTTCACAATGAGATTGATGTGATGGTGGTTTATGAGTACATGCCTAATGGAAACTTGGGGACAGCACTGCATGAAGGTAAATTGTTGGTGGATTGGGTTGCAAGATACAACATAGCTGTTGGTGTTGCTCAGGGCTTGAATTATCTTCACAACGACTGTGATCCACCGGTGATTCATCGCGATATCAAGTCGAACAACATCTTGCTTGATGCGAATCTCGATGCTCGGATAGCGGATTTCGGATTGGCCAGGATGATGATTCACAAAAATGAGACTGTGTCAATGGTGGCTGGTTCATATGGATACATTGCACCTGGTTAGTTGCTTACTCTTACTTCACCTTCATTTCCATAGCTTCATTCAATTTTGGTAAAATACTCAATTTGCTACTCGAACTTTCATGTTTTGATTTCATTTGATTTCTAAATTTTTTTAAAACAAAAAATAGCCCATGAAATTTTGTGTTCCGACCCAATTTAGTCATTTAGCTTCTTTTTTTAAACCCAAAATGGTACCATTTTGGGTCAATATGTGAAATTTGATTGACTATTTTTGGTCAAAATAAAGTTCAGGAAACATATTGAGTCGAAACATGAAAGTTAATGAACTATTTTTGGTTAAACAAAAATTTAGGTACCAAACTGAGTCGAAATACAAAAGTTCAGGGACCTAATTGTGTGTTTTTACCTTCAATTTTTGGGTTATACTATGCATCTATTGAACTATTTAAAAACATATTTTAAAAAAAATAGCTCATAAAATTCACCTAGAGATTGTTTTTAGCAAAAATAAAAAATGTTCTACACTTGCATAGAAAAGATCTTTGATTTTGTTGGTGTTTGATATGCAGAATATGGATATAGTTTGAAGGTTGATGAGAAGAGTGACATATATAGTTTTGGGGTTGTGCTTCTTGAGCTTGTAACTGGGAAAATGCCATTGGACCCAGAGTTTGGAGAATCATGTATTGACATTGTAGAATGGGTTAGAAGAAAAATGGCGGATCAAGAAGCAATACAAGCCCTAGATGCAAGCATAGGTGGGCAGTGCAAATATGTCCAAGAAGAGATGCTTCTTGTCCTCGGGATTGCAATGCTTTGCACTGCCAAGCTCCCTAAAGACAGACCATCTATGAGGGTCATTGTAGCAATGCTTGGAGAGGCCAAACCTAGAAGGAAAAGCATTTCTAGTCAACCCACTTCCTGCATAGAGAAGCCGTGTGTTTAATTACCCGCATGCGCCTGATGAATCAACTGACGTTAAGTTGTTCCATCCTAATTTGAGATGTCAAACTCGAGTCTCAAGGACAAGTAACATACAGGTTATATATTATGTAAATATTGATCTTTTCCTTTCAACTTAATTAATTATTTCATTTGTACTTCGCATATAACTATGTATTATATGTTAGATTCCTTGTATTTAGACAAATATTACTTGGTCTAATTAAATGAAATAAGTATTCAGTTCACTGTCTAGTTTTGTTTATGCTAAAAAAATTTCAAGTACCAGTAGTCAATCAAAGGTCGACACGTGGCACTGCTGACACGTCATCAAGACCTAAGCAAAGCCTCCGGCAAAACCACGCCAAGGTCATCACACCCGGACAATAACTCAACTCCCCGATACTTCCAAAAAATTCAGGTAGTCCATTGCAAAATGTGTCAATTATAGATATGTTTTTGGTCATTATCCCATAAATTTAATAAGAAATTGTACTTTTGCTCATGTGTTACGTACATTTTCTTTTAAATTGTTAAATTAGCTAAAATATCATTGTTTATTTTATTTTTTTTGTCTCTTATCATCTTCAATTTCTGGAAAGAATTAATTTGAGTTTGTAACTCTTGAATTTGACCCAATCCATCTTCTTGTTGTTCCTCATAAAGAGAGCTTGATTTGAAAATATTTATATTATTATTGACAAGTGAATTAATTATTTATTTAAAAATTGTAGCAAATTTTGAGAATTCTTTTTTTTATATATATAATAAAAGTACTTGTATTAATTAATATTAAATAAGGTCCAGACTTTACAAAATCCTTTTCTACAGAGTTGGGCTAAATTATGGGCCCCAGACACGGCCCGTCTGGTTGCCCAGCAACAAAAAACCGAAGCAAAATTCCCCAACAGTTCCTTAATTTCTTCATAGTTGGACCAAGCATCCCTCTCCCTAAAATGCTGCTGAAGCATATCCTTGCACCCGGACATTCTAGGGAGTTGCTTCCAGAATCATTAAAGCCGTCATGCGAGAGGCATGCTGATCAAGTCCTCGCTAGTAGACGGATATCAGGCATC
>JAYMTA010004219.1:0-12960 GCA_036897625.1 Pelargonium cotyledonis | reverse complement strand
CCATGGTGGCGCCGCCTAGTTGCCGGCTGGACCTGTGCCCGCCGATGGGGTTTGAGTATGCGGAGAATGAGTACCGGCACATGCCGTTCACGGCGCTGTTGCTGCAGCCGGCGACGGCGGACGAGGCGGAGGAGAGACAGCAGGAAGAGGTTGTTCTCCGAGAGCACTGAATATCAGATCATATCATATATTTGGGTATGATTTTATTAGACTTTTAGTGTTAAGTTTTGGTCTTTTTGAGTCTTAGTTTTTTTCTCTTTCTAATGTGTATGAGGATATGTAAATTACAGTAAAAATTATCATTAGTAGCTACTGTGAAAATATGGTAAAGTTTCAAAACTTAAAGAGTTGAAATATGGACCCACCATTGATATGCAATGCTTTGGAGCTGAGGAAAAAAAAAAACCAGTGACAAGAACCTAAAAGACCAAACTCTTTTAAGGTTGGCCTGAGAACCAAGTGTTCAATACAAAAAACTACAAGCCAACAATGACAAGCAGTATATGCTAAAGACTCGTTTTGTAGAATGAAAATGCTCTCTAAATATGAGAAGATGCAGTTTTGTTCTACACAAATGAAACAGCCAACAACATGAATACATCAAAAATAATACATGTAAAAGTGTGCTCAATGCGACCTCGGCATCACTAATGCTTATTTCCAATCATCCACCACTTCTTCTTCCTATATTCATAGGAGGACATATCTGAAACAAATTAGAACGAACGTTACTTACCTGGGATTAGACATAGAAACTTAAGCTATTCGTTATCCAACACTAAGATCATAGTGATCATGAGAGAACCCCATTTATGGACACAAAACCGAGCAATTGGGTTCGTGAGTTTGCCTGTAGTGCTCATGACAGAGAAACCTATTTATGGATACAAAACCGAGCAATTGGATGATAATGGCTGAATCAAGGGAAGGGATCATTTGCAGCTATTCCTTACCTGATACTTCTATCATAGTTTTCAATGGTTAAAGTGAAGGTTTGTGGATTTACCCGTAGTTCTCATGACAGAGAAACCTATTTATGAATACAAAACCGAGGAATTGGGATCATAGTGCTCATGACAGAGAAACCCATTTTTGGATACAAAACCGAGCAATTGGGCTGTTATAGTTCAATAAAGTGAAGGTTTGTGGGTTTGCCCGTAGTGCTCACGATAGAGAAACCGATTTACGTAAATCGACCAATTAAGCCTTAATGGTTGAAAGAAGTGAAGGTATGGGGATTTGCCAAATGTAAATTCATCAAACATTGAACCTAGTAGTTCTCTATTACAAAATTGAGACAAATTAGCATATCTGTAACTACTAATCAGTCTCTAAAACTACTGTTTCGACCACTTTTGCCCATAAGACGAAATAATTAATGGGTGAATTGATTACCTCCTTGAGGATAGATTGAGTTGTAATGCACTTCAGCCCAAAAACTCAAGAAAATGACTGGAAAAAAAAAACACACACACACATACAAGAATAAGAACAATTTTCTGACTAGGACAGAACCAGACAATTTAAAGAATAAAATCAAAGGGAAGATCACAACAGAGATTAAGATACTTTACCTCGTTTTGACTTTTGGATGTTTGGGAGAATCTCAATGTAGCATGTATCCTTAAAGGAGGTGATAACGAATATTTTCAAGCCATACTGTAAATAATATAAGCAACGAATCAATCAAAGATGAAATGCATGCACAACTCCCGTTTTGACGAACATAATTGTAAATGAATTTTGAAGTCATTGCATGAAGAAGGTAGTTTTCTATATTAGCCATGCAAGAAAAAGTCAGTTATAATGGAAAATATGTTCTTTGAAATAGAACGAACACAGAAGATGCAACATTCCTCCAACAACAAATAAACAAAACACAGAAGATGCAACAAAGAAAAAGTAAATGGATGATATTGAACAGGATAATGCATGGATATGGATTTCTCAACAATTCTGTTTCTTTCTACCAAACGAAAAAACATATACTCGTTCCATCTCAAAATGAGTCTCCTGGTTTTCATTTTGAGAAGAACTAAAAAGGAGCATGAGCTAGTTAATGTTGTACATGGGGATGACAGCGTCAACTTTTGATCCTAATCTAAATGAAAGCAGCGACTTCTTGCGAGCAATTCTACATGATACTATTCTGGGTCAGCGTAAAGGTACTCGCTTAAACTGGCAATAGTGTATCGGCTTCCTTATGTGAAGCTACAGATTCCTTAGATTACATTCTTATTGAAGATACTTTTTAAGGAATTGATAGTAGTATCACTAGAATGTTGCACTCTTATGTTCTATGAATATGTGTTATAACAAACTCAAGAGATAATAATTTATTATAGGGATAATATTGGTATTTCATACATAACCAACTTCATACACTTGTTTTGAGACAAAAAAAAAAAAAAAAAAAAACATGCAAGAGAAACAGATTTTAGGTGGGAGGGAGTATAATATAGTAATCACAATTTCTTTGTAAGAGGAAGATTATGTTGCATTCAATCCCCCAGTACCAACAAATAAAAGAAGATATGAAACAATAAAAACCAAATTACTATGAACTGTTTTTTTTTTAATTATTATAGAAAAGGGCATCTAGTTTTAAGTCCATACCGAATCTGCAGCAGCCTGCAGCGTGACATGATCCCCCCACTCACCACTTCTATTAAGATTAAGGATAATTAGTATGGCCACACAGAGCCAAGAAACCTTAAAATATATATATATATATAAACCAATTAAGAAGAAAAGTTTTCAAATAATACCTTGACATATTGTCCAAGTAGTCATCATATGCCATTGGAACATACCCCTCATAAATATCAGGATGGGATTTAAGCTGATAAAAACAAACAAACCATTTTTGCAAATCATAATCAAAAGGGTATGGACTATATCAAACGTAAATATAGAGATCAATCTCATTAAATCAAAGTGCCAATATATAAGGAAATCAAATTAACCTGATTCACAACTTGTTGTCTCACAAATTTGTGGTGCTCAGGTGTGCGATATAATTGATCTGATAATGCAAGTAACTGAAAAGAGAAGGGATTAGTGAATATATAATGCAACAAATGATCTGGTCAATCTTATTCAGATGGAACTGAAACAGCTCACCTGACAATTACCATCTCCTTGAACCTTGTGCTCAATGAAGTCATATAATTGCAATCTAGATTACATTTTTTAGCATTAAACGAAAGGAGAACAAATGATGGAAAAGCCGACAATAAAGAGCCCATTTCTAGCTTAGATCTCTTGAATTTTAATTCACCAGTAACTATATATTGCTAGAAAGACTGAGTTTGGGGACAATACCTATCCAACAACCGCTGATAATCTGAAGTCACTTCATCAGTGGAAGGCATTTCACCATTAATTCTAGGAACATGCTGCATGCAACATTTTAAGAGGATACATGGTTTAGAGGGGATAAATGTATCCTTTCAAATAAAAGATTGTCCTGTAAATAATAGACAAATTGATAATGAACGGGCAAGCTCCAAATTGTATGCTCATAGGCTGTTCCAAGGAAGCGTGAGAATCACTATAAGATTTTTTAAGAAGTTAAGCTTACAGGAATAGGAATCATTTGATTCAATCTCTCACCAACTTCACCATCAGTTACATATTCATCACTTAGTTCCAAAGAATAAGAGTACTCCTCTACACCAGGGCTGGAACAAGAACTGGAGGTCCCCATATCATCAACTTCTTGAAGGCCACATCCATGGCCTGCACAGAGTAAAAGACAGTGCCAAATTAATAAGCAAAGCAGGTCAATGACCAGCTGATGAATGAAATGAGCAGGCAGTAGCTTTCTGAAATACCTGAACAACAGTTCCCAGTTGATTGATTTAACCATTCATTGGCGTGAAAGGACGGTAGCAAGTGGTCCTCTCTTGCTTGTGAATAGCCAGATTCATCTGTAATTGCAAGTTGAGAAAGTTCTTGATGAAGGGCATGTGAATCTTCGAGGCTGCATTCTGTATCATAATGATCTCTTATATATTGTTGATGATAGATGTCATGAGCATCATGTTGAACTGGATCACCATAGTATCCAGAACTGTAAACTGGTGGATCACCGTCAAGAAGGCGAAGGCCCCACCGAAGAACATCGAAATCTTGCTCATATATGCCCATTTCTTCTAACACAATATTTCAGAAGAAAAAAAATGTGTGTCCGCTTCCCAGAAACACTGAGGTAACGATCCCTTGACTGTTAGAATAAGACCTGCCCAAAAAGGTTATGGTAATATAAGACAACAAGAGAAATGTACCATCAAGTGCAGTAAGTATCAAATACCCAGATTATCATCCGAAAAAACCACAATATAGCTATTGTTGAAAGAAAAAAAAAGAACTGTACTTCAAAATAATAATGCAGAACAAATATAGAGATGATCGTAACATGGCATATTAGTTAAGTTTTCAAGGAACACTGGAAAGACAAACATCAGCACCAAACCTTCAACCAGTTGTTATTGCTTAAAGATGAGTTTCGAGAAATATAAACAGTACGAAAATTAAATAAACTGTGACATTGTTTTCTAGAAAGGATCAACCCGAAAAAAGAGGGGAATCAAAAGTCCTGTTCAGTTATGCATTTGAGTCAAGAGACTTAGCAGAAATCCATCACTCCTCAGCGATTGCCTGAATCAACTAAATCATGTCTGTGCGATATGTAGATATTTTCCTGATCTAGCATGATGGAATCTAGTTCATCAGACAAAACTTTCAAGGAAGAAACAAATTAGCAAGGACTGAAGAGATATGTTACCTTGAGGTAATATTTGTCATATTGATCATATGGACAGGCTACACAACAATTGACCCAACTGTCACCCTCAGCCCCTCATATTTTTCTTCCCAAAGTATGACAATTTTAACACCATTCACTTGCTAAGACAAGTGACAAGTTGCCCAAACAGACGAACTTATAAATGAAAACAAAACAAAAATAATAATAGTTCTGCCTATGAAATTTGACTATAGCCTTTAAAGAACTCAGAATAAAAAAAACCCCAGACTTCACAGCTGTATCCATCAATTTTCATAGGATCATAAATAAATCAGAAACCAGAGATAATAAATTCTTCTGGCCTTCAAATTTGACTATGTTCTTAAATTTGAGCTACCATTCTACCACTGGCCATTACATTAATTGCTCAATAGCAGAGTCCACTAAATGAACTCTTAATTTCATATCTGCTTCAAAGCCATAACCATCACTAATTCAATGAAAAGTGGAAACCACATCATTTTCTCCACCATCTGACCTTTTCTCAGCTCATTTATATTTAAAACAAACTAATGAAACTATTAACAAATGAAGACTTTGCATGTACATTTCCTGTCACAAACTCTCAGTAATACACCCAATCACAAAAAATCTTATTAAATACTGAAATTATCAAACAAAGCGCAAGTAGACACTTAAGTAAAAGCATCATGACGAAGCAAATCAAACAGAAAGGCACAACTCAATAACACCAGAGTAGCATAAACATAATCTGAACTCAGTCCATACAACATTCAACATCAATTATGAAAACAGAATGAAACAATCCATGATCACTCTAAGTAACAGCATCAGATCACAAAAAAAAATCAAAATAAAAACTGAAATGATCTAACTAAGCTCAATTAGACACAAAATTATGCAAGCATGAGGATGCAAATCAAACAGAAAGGTATAGCGCAATAACAGTAGACTAGACTTGCATAACATAATCTGAACTTCATCTGTACAACATTTCACATCAATTTTATAAAACAGAACGAAACACTCCATGTACGAATCACAAAAAAAAAAGTAATGATCAAACTAAGCACAATTAAGAACAAAATTATAAGCAACATGAGAGCGCAAATCAAACAGAAACGCACAACTCAATAACAATAGACTTGCATAGCCTAACTCGTACTCAATCTGTACAACATTCCTCATCAACTTTAAATAACAGATCAAAACACTCCATGATCAAACTCTCAGTAATAGCACCAAATCACAAATAAATCAAACTAAAAACTGAAATGATCAAACTAAGCACAAAATTAACCATTATGCCTTATGAGGATGCAAATCAAACAGAAAGGCACAACTCAATAACAGTAGGCTCGCGTAACATAATTACCTAACCTGAGCTCAATCCGTGCAACATTCCACATAAATTGTGAAGAACAGAACGAAACACTTAATGATTAAACTCTCAATTATAGCACCAAATCACTAAAAAAAACAAATTAAAAACTGAAACGATCAAACTAAGCACAATTACTGACAAAATTAAGCAGAACGAAGAATCAAATGAAACAGAGAGGCACGACTTAATAGCATTGGACTCGCATAACCTAATCCGAACTCAATCCGAACACATTAAAACAGAACGAAACAATCTATGATCAAATTAACTGTAGTTTTGCAAACGATACGGTCACATTCCAGAACAAAGAGAACTCACCTACGATTCAATGAGTACAGATTCAAAACAAACCTTGATACGTGAAAATCACAAAACCGCTCTTCGTCTCTGCCAATATATATTTGAGTATCTGTACGATTCGAGCACGAAGACGACGATGATCGATCGAGCAAGCAACAGAGACTGCAGAAAATGAAAATGGCGTGTTGCACGGGCCTTATATACTGTTCGCCGGAGCTTTAACCGTCGAGCAAGTCTCCGAACTGAGCGACGGATTTTGTACGGACACTGCGATTTTATTTTTATTTAAAAAAAAAAACTTTTATTTCCTCCTTCAAGAGGAAGTTATAAACTGAAGGGACCGACTGTGAGTTTTTTAGTGGGTTTTTTTTTCACGGGAATTTATTGGGTGGCTCGCTGCTTGTGGATGGAGGGAAATCGGACGGTGGAGATTCGATTTGGGATGATTTTAAATAAATCTGGAAAATCATACGGTCATGCTTGCGTGATTCTTTGGTCCCACTAGTTTCTTTAAATGATATGGGATTCAGTAAGGGCCCCACTACTTGGTATCAGTATCACTACTTTTTATTTGAAGAGTGTTACAATCAGTATCGAGACCCGAATATCAATTCAACTACCAGAGTCTGAGATAAAAATTGCAAATTGAATAAGCGATCGGGTCACAAAATCGTAAACTTACTAATAAAAAAACAAAAACCAAGAAAACTACTTAAGATGAAAGACAAACCAAAGGCACTGTCACTAGAGGCTCCCCTTCGATCTTGAATCAAGTGAGTCGCTGCTCCGACTCGAACTTTAACGTTAACAATTACCTTCACCTTCTGAATTAAGATAACCACCGCAAGCTAATTATGTTTTTAAAAATTAACAGCAAGACTCTAATAACTTAATTAATTAACAGCATGCTAAATTACTATAATTATAAATTGATTTAAATAATTATAATGCTATAAATAGTTGAACAAAGTGATTGGTTTAATTACAGAGAAATTAAGATGCATGTATCAAATACAAATGTTGATACGATGATAAGAACTTAGGAAAAAGCTAAAATGGGATTATTATTTTTATTTGATAGTGGAGGTATAGGTGTAAATCATGACAATTGGATTAATGCATTTGAATATTTGACATTAACTTATAAAAGTTATATTGATAGGTCCGTTAAGAATAGTATTGGTGTTTACTGTCGAATTAAGATTAATCTAATCTATTTTAATTCATCGTTTCATTTTAGGCATGAGCCATCACAAATTTTCGTCATGATTGACACACGTACACAAGTTCACACAAATCAATTGTATATTTTCTTGTACACGATGCAACGTTCGTTTTATAGGAAAAAACACATGCATTTTTTTTTTTTAAGATAAAGCCACAACTATTTCAGGAATCTAACTCGAAAGCTCAATGGATTGCTCCTGCATTCATGTATGCATAAACTTAATACACAAATGAATCTTTTGCATTAATAACTAGCATTCAGTGATGCTTCTTAGTTTTTACAAATCCGACGCTACGCATAGGCTTTCACAGCACGCAAACAAAAACCCGAGCTCAGTGACATTACATACAGTACTCCCATAGCGGGCTTCACAGCACGCGAACAGAAACCCGAGCTCAGTGTTATTACATACAATACTCCCATAAAACCCTCGGTATCCACATTCCTGGAGAATCTCTTTCTCGACTCACGAATATATATAATACATCCATAACCTTCCCAAGTTCTTGCCATTGAAAGATAACAAATTTTGCAATGTGTATTAACAACAAAATTTACGTATCAGCCACTGTAATTTGCTATCAGCATGTTGTTACAAGCTTCGATGTCCAATTCCGAACAAACAGACCGCCTTCTCCAATCCTCAAGTCCACAATTTTTCTCTTGTTCTTCGTTTTGGCTTCCCGGGATGTTTCCAATGGTGCCAAACCCTTTAAGGGTCGTGGAGGACTGTCGGTTTCTGTCAATGCCTCTGCAATCTGATTCACCATTCCCAACACTTCACTCATCTTTGGGCGAGACTTTCGGTCTCTGAGCAAGCAATTGTTCGCCACCAACGCTAACTTGTGAGCTGATTTAAGGGGAATCTTCCCTTCAAGCCTCGGGTCTAGAATCAACTTGAATCTTCTCTTGTCGGATAAGTAAGGCTTCACCCACTCCAAGAGTTTTTGCTCATTCTTTGGGCGGTTTCGATCTAGAGGGCGCTTCCCGGTGATGAGCTCGTAGAGGAAGACACCGTAGCTCCACACATCGCTCTTGCTTGTTAGACGTCCAGTTTGAATGTATTCTGGGGCAGCATACCCCAAAGTACCTACAACCTAACAATGTTGCAAGTCACATTAATTACATATTTACGTAGCATATTGACCCTCAGTACAGGCTGGATAAAAGAACAGATCCTGGGAGCTAAGGCAGATGGGTCAATAAACCCAAATAAAACCAGCTCTGATGCTTAAATTTTACTTCAACCCAAAAGCTTAAGATGATAGGTTGATGGGACAACTAATATATCAATTGGTGACACACTTCACATCCTTTCTGTTTGAAATTCCTTAACAATCTTGACTGCATTTTCCGAAAGAATCGATCTTTCATAGAATGAAAATGAAATGCAAACAAAAGAATCAAATGATTGTTCCATGTGTTTTTAGCAATGAATGAATTTCTATAGCAAGTACAACTCTTTAAAACCATCTTCAATAATTGATATGCACGAAATAACTACAATCACAATCTAACAACCCGCAGGTTCCAAAGAAAGTTCATGATAAATGGTAATAAGATTATCCAAAGAATGATTTGAAACACAAGACAAATGCAATTAACAAAAGCACGGAGGAGACTATGGTAACGAGTATCTAAGTATTCGGGGATAAGGTAGTACTGAATGACAGACCAAATTTTAGAAGCATACCGCTGTGGAGACATGGGATAGTCCTTCATTGGGGCCTAACCTAGCAAGTCCAAAATCGGACAGCTTTGCATTCCAATTCTCGTCTAGAAGAATATTCGAAGATTTAAAATCTCTGAATATTATCTACAACAATAAAATGAAGAAAAGTCATTGCCGTGTACAATATCATGCCCACTAAAATGTTGCACTTGCATTAGCAACTTAACAAATAAAAGAAACTGCAATGAGACATGCTAGTTTTTAACACTGAGCAAAGACACTGTTTAATTCAAGTGCAACCTCAAAAAACTTTACGAAATGCGAAGTGCATTAGAAGCGACCGTGCCAGGAAACCTATTAAATAACGCTAAGGTAGCGTTTGGATAAAAAAAGTTCAAATGGGAATGAGTTCTCATTCCAAAGAGAATGAAAGTCATTATTCAAACATGGAGAATGAAAATTTCAGTCCCATTCCTAATAAAAAATACCATTCCAAACACTACCTAAGCTCCATTCAAGTGCAACCTCAAACACTAAGAAACGTTAACTAGTAAACCGTAGTAAGTAAAAAAGGTAATACAAAATGGAAACCTGAAAATCCATTTCTTCGTGAAGGTATGTCAGGCCACGAGCAGCATCTTGGGCTATTCTCAGCCTCATTGCCCATGGAAGAGGATCTTGTGACCTACGAGACAAATGGTCGTCAACACTTCCGTTAGGCATGTATTCATATACTAGAAGACGTTGAATCCCTCTTTCATCGTCCTCAGCGCAGTACCCTACTAGGTTGACAAGGTTTGGATGCTCAACTATCTCAAGAACATTTACTTCCGTCACCCATTGCTTGTGTCCCTGTCAGCCGAAAAAATGGGACAGAGTTGTTAAGCACAAGCAGAACATTCAATTATCTCGCCCTATAATATGTTTATCGACATTAAGATGCAGATAAATGTGGTATGGAGGAAAACAGCTAAGTATACACATTTCATGAAGAATCGTATAAACAGATCCATTTGGCTAAACCACTATCAAAGAGTTAAAATACACAGAGCAATGTAGAGGCCTATTTGTTTCATATTGTGTGGAATCAAAAAGCCTAGCTAATAGTCAGCACATCAAATCATTACAAACATAATTATTTTATTCCCTCCGTCCCAAAATGAGGCTCCATCTTCCTTTTTTTGTGAAGATTAATGATGAGTTGGTAAGAGCTAGGCTTTACCCCCGTATACCCCCATGTTCTCTTATTGCAACAAGCTCAACTGGTTCTAACCGACTAAAGAGTATAATTGGTAATTCATCCATAACTAACCAAAATAGAAAGTGTACACTCATATGGGGACGGAGGGAGTATCTGCTTTTACTAGAGCCCATACCACGAGACTATCCCCATGGTATAGTTTCAGGAGGGTCATTTACGTACCCAGCTTTGCCCTTTGCTTCTACAGATTTGTTGTTTCACTTACTCGAACTTGTGATCTCAAGTTCAAAATGCAGCAACTTTGTCGTTGCCCCCAAAGCTCACCCTCATTCAATATCATAAAAAACACAAAACAAACCCGTGAGCTCAAAATCACTAGGCAACAACCTTGCCATTGCGCCAATGCTCATACTCATTCTATATCATTACTAATAGAAAAAAAATGCAAAATAAGCAAATATATAAATCAGTGCCAACAAAATTATTCCATTTGTTGTCATCAAGAAGAAACCTTGCCTGCAATGATCTTCTGCCAAGCTGTTTCACAGCAACTTCAACTTTATTGGATGGCTCGTCCAAGCTCTTAATCAAACCCTTAAAGACACACCCAAACCCACCCTCTCCAATCATGGCCGAGCGGCCAAAGTTTTTTGTAACTGATTTGAGCTCCGAATACGTGAACACTCTTAGGTTACTGGGTCTTTGAGACATACTGGGAAATGAGGGTCTCCCAAGAGATTCAGTGCTGGCATTTGAGATATTCTGAGAATTCATTTCAGATCCAGATCTCCCAGTTTCTCCTTCCATAAATCCTGAAATTGACCGGCCCGATATTCCCTTCGGACTCTTCGGTTCAGCCTTCTTATCTTCATTGGAAAATGAGAAACACTTCATAGCTATCAACTAAACAAACCACCAAATCTAATCTGCAAACCCAAAAGGCAACAAAACAAAACCACACAATTACAAACACCCAAATGCACAACACACAAAGGGCAAAGCAGTTAAGGTTGAAAAGTGCACATGAGAAAGAGACTTCATCAATGCTACAACAATTCAACTCTTACATACACAAATTATTGTGTAAATATCAAACTTAACAATTCTCAGATATACCCAATTCTCATATATGGGTTCCTGAAACCCACATGAAAACTGACCTAAATAAAACTTTCTCTTCTAGCTTCCACCTTAAAAACTCAGAAGTATTGTTGTCTGAACAAAAAGCCAATATAAAATCAAACCCACATGAAAACTGACCTAAAGATCCTAAAAAACACATCTCTTCTAACTTCCACCTTAAAAACTATGGAGTTTATTGTCTGAACAAAAAGCCATTTTTTTTCCAGAAACCCACTCAACTCTGCAACTTTTCAAATCAAGCACACATGTATACTGACCTAATTACAAGTTTACAACACTTTCTCTTCTAGCTTCCACCTTATAAACTCTGAAGTCTTGTTTTCTGAACAGAAAGCCAAAATATTTCCAGGAACCCACTAATCTCTGCAACTTTTCAAATCAAACCCACTTCCCCAAATCTCTCTTTTTTATTTATTTTTTTTACAAAACTCATGAACAACAACCTTCAAGCAACTAATTTGACGCACTTAAAAACATACAAAACAAAACACCGAGAAAAAATGGGAAAAGAAAAGGACAAAACTCACCTTTATGAATCAAGGTCTTGTCTCAGCAACTGATCACACCTAAAAGCTGCAAGTGTCAAGCTTCAATGGAAATATAAATGTGAAAGACAAACCCACGCGCTCTCGGCATCCAAAAAGACTGCAATTAGGAGGACGAATAAGAAGAACCGTTCAATAATTTGGGGACAAGTCTACGCACGGAAGGTGGAAGTCATGAGCTGACCAAGCAAAGTAATCTTCGTAGATTTTACCTTAATATAGGGGGATAATCACCACAAAAAAAAAAAAAAAAAAACTACCTGACACATTTTGCAACTAACTGAACTTCTTTTCGAAATATTTTATCACCCTTATTTATTTTTTTTTATTCCGTTAGCAATTTCGTTTAAAAATAAATAGAATATTCTAAAAGACACATGTATGCTTCACATGACTAGAAAAATAAAATAAAATGACCATTTTACTTTTCTTCTTCTTTTTTATTGATCAAGAACAAGTTCATCAATTTTCATCAGAAAATTCAAAAGTCCGTCGAAAACTTCAAACTTTTCGCCAGAAAAATCAAAGGTCCGCCAGAAATTTCAAACTTTCGCCGGAAAAATCAAAGGTTCACCGGAAAACTTCAAACTTTTTCCAAAAAATTCAAATTGATTTGGTTAGATTCACTCATTTTTTTGTTCACCCAAAACAAAAAATTTGTTCAACCAAACTAATCTTCCTAATTTCTACAACAAACAGAACATGTAACAATGCTC
>JAYMTA010004218.1:0-12961 GCA_036897625.1 Pelargonium cotyledonis | reverse complement strand
CGTCTATGTTATGTGACTTGAACTTGAAAATATATGGAACTTGAAAATATATGCAACTTGAATTTCAAATGCTAGTATGTGTTTGGTTTCAAATTTCAAACTCTAGTTTATGGTGACATAGCCAAGTCTTAGTTATCATACTTTTTTGCAGATAATTTGGTATCCTCTGATAATAAGAGAATCAAATGGTATAACGTGAGTCACATCAACTACATAATAAAATATGCATGTGATTACAATACATGTTTTGACTATCTTTCATTTAAAAATTCTAGCATATTCTTATTATACATGTTTTGACGAACACTGTTAAATTTTTTAGAAAAACGACTTTTAAGTAATAACAATGAAATCGAATAGTTAGAGGGTCATTAGTGTCAATAAAAATATTGGTCAAATTTAATATGAATATAGTTGGAGGGTCCTTTATTAATTAAACCACTATTAATGTAGCCAATTTGCCATAACAAAACAACAAATTATACTATAAATGGCTTAAAGTTTAGGCACAAAGTGAACATTCTAAACCATTAATATTTTATAGGGTCTAAAATAAAATATGGTCAAATATTTAATTGACATGTCATATGCACCAACTTCCCTACATGCCAAAAGAGGAAAATGAATGCAAAATGAATTATGAACCAAAAATAGCACATAATATATAGTTTTATACATCTAAATGGACATGAAAAGGAGATCTCACATCTCCAAAAATATATTAATTTTGTCTTGTGATCCAAAATTATTGTTAGGTCAATATTTAATAATGTCATAAAATCACCATGACCCTCTCAACAAGTAAATAAATAAAATTTGGAAGTTGTCTAATTTACTAAGGTAGTGGGATTTGCACATTGGGTTGATCCTACTCATTTAAACACAAAAAAGTGGCATGCCCAAAATTAAAAAGAAAATGTGATTTTTAACTATACTCTGCTAGATATGGCAATCCAAGTTTTGAGTCGGGTCAGGTTGTATTGCTTTTTCATTGAAAGTACCTAAACAATCAACATAATTTGTAAGAAAAGTGGGTTTTTAGTTGCGAGTCTTATATATAAAATGTCTATTCTCACCCGACATAGTGAAAAGAAAAAAAAACTTGAATTGTCATCTTTACAATAATATGCAAAATAAATAAAAAAGAAAAAAATAACGCTAGAAGGAGGGCTTGAACTTTAAGTATCAAATTACTTTTCTTGCATATTTGATCTTTATATTGTATGGCTAAAGTCTTGTTTTGTAACTTTATATTTCACCTTGTAATCAACAGTTTTGAAACATGAACAATTGATAAATCAATTTGATTCTTTAGTAATTCAGATGATAGTTAATTCTTGAAAGTAAGTGACAAATCAATAGAAATGCACGAATACAGAGTTTTCGCGTTTCATATGTTTAAACGATTGAATTGTTGGGTTGGTGATCCATCATCTTATAATTAGTTCGATTCTTGATTCAAAATTTTTTTTTTTTTGAGGACACTTGATTCAAAATTTTAATTTTAATGTTATTGTAAGTTATTTTTATAATTGTTTATAATGAAGTTGCATTTTGTATATTATGCATATATATTTATACATTTGGCATATGCTATCAACATAACGCAACTTCTACACGTCGTAGGCATATAATATATACAAGATCACACCACACAATCTATGGCATGTTGGATCAACCCGATAAGGCCCGCTAAGTCTTCAAGCAGCTCCCCGTTTGACACCTTCCGTCAAGCCTCTTCTCAAGAACATTTGCATGCGTGACACCATTCTTAGGACGCTTTATTGCAATTATCATCAGGCGTCAATGGCACATGACATGCTCTTAGCTCTGATGTTGTCTAACATTATATATGGTAAGGATGATATATTTCTTTAAACTTGAAGAGAACGCACAAATTTAAACTGAAGATATATAATTTTTTAATCCTGATCTTCAATTGCTAGCGAAGATTGAGTCTTTTAAAAATTTCTAAATTTGACCGTTAAATTTATTTAGAGATGCCAATTTGGACAAAACAATTTCTTATTTTTAAATTCGATTCGTGCAAAAATTGATTAGATCATAATTGTCGATAGAATCACACAAATATACACATTTTATTCTAAAATACAATATTTGGTTGAAATAGCGACCCAGCATCCAAATCCGAACAATCCCAAACTCTTTTCAAATCGGATTAGTTTTTCACGGTCTAACCCGAATTATTTTTATAAAAAATGAACAAAACAAATTTTGCCCTCCTTAGATCAAATCACAATATTTCTCGGCCAAAAAAAAAAAAAAAAAAAAAAACTACCCTTGACTCTGACGAACTCAAGAATCAGAACCAAAATCAAAATCAGCATCACAAAACTGAGAAGTGAGTAAAAGAAGTGCACACGCCATCGAAAGTGTAAACCAACGAATCGAAAGCCAAATTGCCCAAATTGAATCTCTGTTACAGGTTTGCTTCTGCAGCTTCTCTTTGTTCTCTGACTTTTTCCACATTTGGGTCAATCTGTAGCTCCGAAAATCACTCACTGAACCCTTTATTTTCTTGCATTTTCTCACCAACCAAACACACCCATTATAGCATTCTAGGTAACCCATTAATTGAAAATCGATGTAAAAGTGAATTTTTTTATCTTTGGAACTGTAATTTTCATAGAATTTTTTTTTTGGAAGTTCAGTAAAGTTGTTTTCTGCGTGTGTGTGTGCAGTCTTTGGAGCTGAATTTGAGATATGGTGGAAATATCTCTATAAACACTCTATTTCTTGCATTTTCTCACCAACCAAACACACCCATTATTGCATTTCATAGAAAATATTTGATTTTGAAAGTTTAGCAAAGTTGGGTTTTTGTTTTGTTTGTGTGTGTGTGTGTGTGCAGTTGTTGGAGCTGAAGTTTAAGATATGTTGATAATTGGAGTGGCATTGATTTTGGGTATATTGGGACTGTTGATATTGATTCCCAGAAGTAAAAAACCAGGTGACATTTCATTTTATTTTTCAATTTGTAAGTGCTCATATATATGTATGTATATATAGTTACTACATTGTATACTGTATAGTAAATAATAGGTTTTGATTAGAGAAATTTTGTCCAATGCAGCTCCTGCACAGAAGGTTCAGTCAAATTCTGAGGTAGTCTTCATTTATTTTCGATGTTTTTGTTGTTTATAGATAGTGAGTTTGTTTACGCAATTTGATATGCGAAACTTCAGTTTGTGTATCGTTGGTGTCCTTTCTAGTTGAAGTTCTTATTTGGTTATATGCTTTTCATGTGAAGTATTTTTTATTTTTATTTTTGTAATGTGTGTCTTCGTGAAAAATGTCGTTACTGTTGATTGTTTTGCATCTGCAGCTTGTTTTAGGCTTCTAGATTTGAAGGAGATTGTTGTTGATGCATATAAGCTTTGATTGATTCTCGTGTTTAAGTACACGATTACTACTCTAACAATGTAAAACGAGAACTATACACTGTTCGCTCCTCTTGAATTCCCCATATATTCAACTACTAAACAACACGTTGCTTATTATCACTATGCATTGTCATTAACAACTACCGTTTTTCCTTAATTTTTAGAAAAAGCTACTACCAAATAACCTTTCATTCTTCTTAAAGAGCGGCGCAATGCATGTGACTCTTGCTGTTGTGGAGTCTCGGGAGTCATTTATTTTTGCAGTTCTATCCCATCTTTTGCACTTTCTTTAATTTAAACCCGTGACTTCAAGGTCAACAACCTTCGGTTGCGTCAAGAATCACCCTCCTTTCTCAATTTTGTTTGAAGCATTTGTTTCTAAGAAAAACTACTAAAATTGGCCCTGGACTATCAGGACCAGACTAATTTGGTATTTGAACTAATTTTATGCCAAAATAGTCCATCGACTATTGAAAACTAACCAAAATGGTCCCCAACGTTAACTTCTATCATATTCTAGTTTCAATCTTTGTGTTTTCAAAGTCACAAATTGATTAAAGTTAACATCGATGACTTTTTTGGTTGGTTTTCAATAGTTGAGGGATCTATATGTTATAAATTAGTCCGTGCACTAAAATGATCAGGCCTTCATAGTTTAGACTATTTTGGATTTTTGGCAGCTTCATAGTCTAGGACTCGTATATGTTTTTTCTTTTTATGATACTTTTTTTTTGTTTTTGGCACTTAGGCATCGAATGTTTACACTAAATCAGAAGTCTCTTCACATAACATGAGAACCGATTGTTGGATTATCATAAAGGAAAAGGTACGTCGGATGTTGCAATTTTGATGCTCCGTATAGTCTTGAATATAGTGATATTCATGCTACCAAGCTTAGGTTCTTCGCAGCTTATAGTTGTTTATTTATCTATAAGGTTTATGATGTTACCTCATACGTTGAGGAGCACCCGGGTGGAGATGCCATATTAGCACATGCCGGGGATGATTCAACCGAAGGATTTTTTGGGTATGCACTCCGTTAATCACCATCTTCAATTTTAATGATCTCGCATGTCTCCAAGAAAATATGTTCCTTGAATTGGCATAAGAATGGCGAAACATTAAAACATGTTAGATTGTTAGATGAGAACTGTTTTGTCGAAGGTTTTATGAAGATCTCATATCATGTACGACATAATCAGCAATTGTATCGTTACATTAGCTGTTAAGTCACCAACTCGTGCAGAAATGTTTAATGATCTGATATTTTCGATTACAGGCCACAACATGCGACCCGAGTTTTTGACATGATTGAAGATTTCTACATTGGAGAGTTGGAGCATTGATAGAGAAAATGTAGCTAAATCTAAAAATATTGTTTTAATGGCTTTTCCTATAGCTTAAATGTATCATTTTTAAGAATAACAATTTTATTTTTTTCGATACCATTCATGACTTGATCGAGTACAATAATTCTTTGCATTTCTATTATTTGTAGCGTCGAGAACCATTTGGGTCGAGTTTTTATATAATAGTTCAGTGACTACTTTGATTTGTAATTAGTTCAGAGCCCAAAATAGTCGGGGTCCTAAAATGGCCTCTATTTTAATTCTTGACCAATTTTTTTTAATCCAAACGATACCTTATCGCTAGAGGTAAGTTTTGCAATAAATTCAAATGAACAACAAAATCACACCCAACAATGATGTGAATTTCCAAATCTCACATCCTTTACAATGAATATGATTTCACAACTCACAAGTTACAAAAGCTAAGTACAGAACTCCAGAATCAGCTCAGAAGCTATAAAAGAATCAAACCTATCGAAAAAGGATTTAAATATCGAACAAGAACTCCTAAATGTTTCGCCCATGTTCTTCTATGAATTCGAGCCCTTGCTAGTGATTGTAATCTGAAGCACGGAGATGTGATTTCGGGTGTTTCGTTGGTTGAAGTGAGTTTCTAGTTATCGTTCTTCTTTGGCAGACACCACTGGACCAAACTCTTCGACAACGAGCTTATAAATGAGACTTTTGGTGAGCCTCCTTTCTTTCCGTACAAATGCTTTCCTCCCAAGTCGGTATATTTTGGACCGCTCTCTTTGCTTCTTTCGATCTGCACAATACGTAGTTCATAGCATTTTGGTAAGTAATAAAAACAAATTGGAGGGTTACTTCAATTTTGATTACTTAATCTCTACACATGGCGGTTTAGTGCATGAAGCTCCCACCAATTGTCGGGTCCAGGTAGTTCTGTATATAGCCTTACCTCTGCTTCGCAGAAAGGCTGTCCCGACTCGAATCTGTGACCTCGAGATCACAAGGTGGCTAATTTACTATTGCGTCAAGGCTCATCATGTACCATTCTACTAAAAGGACAGTTTAGCTCAACCTGGGAATTCGGGCCGCTTGTAGGGCCAAAAAACTCACTCGTTCATATTTTGCAACTTTGTTTTGGCTCTATACTTTCCAACTAAGGGATGAGACACATTAGGACTGACAAAATATTGTCCGATAAAAACACCTACGTTTTTTTTTTTCGGCCCAACAAGTTCTCTGCTTTTGCAAAGAGGCTTTTTCTAACTCAAACTCATGACTTCAAGATCACAAGACAACAAATTTACTGTTGGTGCGTCAAGGATGGCTTAGGGCACAAGGCTCCCGCCATTGGGACATCACAAGGAAGCAAATTTATCGTTGTCTAAAGCTCACCCTATACCCTTGTACTAATTTTCACAATAGAAGTGTTTGGCTGTGTATCACGGACATAACAGTGAAAATTTTCAGTTCGGATCTTTTGTTGTGTTGTCATTTTCTCAAATATGAGAACCATAAAAAATCAATATGCAACTCGGTGAAATAAAATAATGTGTTTGAGTTGTACCATACCTTGCTTATCTTTCCATCCTTCAAATGGTAACGGATACCGGACCAGTTGATAGACTGAGTAAAATGTGAGCGAATAGCAGAGATTGGATATAGAAAATTGTCCACCAGCATAGCAATAAATACCTGTTCAAATGAAAACGAGCTCATTCAGTTTAGTACCTAGTCGTATCTCACTAGTCTGATTCAAATTATATTTGACCTATTTTTCTGAACTTGGCGTACTTCAACCATCTAACTATTTGCTCCTTTTCAGGGAGTCTAGAAATTGAAATTATAATATATTGTCGTATAACATTAAATCAAGTATCTGTATTGGGTCCAAATTAACAGCTCTACAAGTATCTTATGTTGTTCAACAAATAAGATGATGACATGGCTTTTTTATTTCTTGAATTTTAAATCAATTATCCTACTAGAATCAATTTAGCCTCTCAATTCTTAGTGAGTCAGGATATGTAGGACGAACTAGAAGCAATGCGCGATAGCTAAACTTTTAGAAATATGATAGGGAAAAAAGATCTAATACTTACAAGGCCCCAGTTATAGGTAGCGAGGGAGAGTTGTGGTGCCTCGGGCGATAACATGTTGCATAGTTGAACTTCTATCCTCGTCAAGTTCCACATAGAAAGGAGTTGTAAGATGGTACATGTGGCTAGGCTGCCCACCAGCAACAACCCTGGGTAAGAGCAGTTATGGAACCATAAGAACAAAATGTTATCGAGACGGAACTTGTTATTATGATACACAAACCTACTCACTAAGAGAAACACGATGCATTTTGACAAAGTTTATTATTAAGAACTACCAATAAAGCTATGCCAAATATTTCTGTTGAGGGTTCATGGTTAATGAAGTACTTGAGGGTTCTTAAATACACGATAAAGAAAGTTTCAAAAACAACACCTAGGCAGTTATTACTAACAGTGTAGATTAGCATGATTTCACTATATGAATAAATATAGCAACCACATTGGCACATCTACAATGATCTGAAACATATTGCTCGAAGCACCTAGTAGAGAATTAGTAACCTTGATATTAAAAACATAGGATGATAATATGGGAAGAAAGTCCAAAAAGGTCATTGTACTATAGGATTAATCCATAAACTATTCCATTTTATTCCATAGAACTTCGATTCGTTCCATTTTAGTCCAAACTATGTTGCATTTCCTTCCACTTTGGCATCAACTGTTAATTTTAGCTACAAATTTCGTCAATAATTTTTCCCACGTCAACACTTTTGACAGTTTGTGTAACTAAATTTAACGGTAAGGATAGAACAAAAAGGAGATCGTTGAGTGAAACGGAACGCTAGATTGTTCAGGGACTAAAACGGAACGAATAGGGTAGTACTTGGATCTTTTTTCTATAATAAATAATAGTATAAAAACTAGTATGTTCTACATTAGGATCTCCCTGACAATTTCCAGTCATGCTAAAATCAATACTAACCTACCTAAAAAGGAGTAGTGTGCTCACCGCCAAAAGAACATGTATCCTCAAATGAGTACCCTTTGACATAGGTTCTCAAAGCTGCTGCAATATGAACCAAAGCCATGAAGAACGGTGCTACAAATCCCCACGACAAATAGCAGTGGACAGAAAATAATGCACGGTTCATTATCCAATTAACCTTTGTAGTGTATGATTCGAGAACAAATGTTTGTTTCCTCAAGTAATTCCAGTACCTATCCAAGAAGTCAAAAGGTCAACATGTGGTGAATTGTTCAAAAGATTCGTGTTTAACTGAGTGAGAGTGACAAACCTTGAGAAACTAAGATCGCTTGCAAGGGGATGCGGGAAGACGGCAACCGGAGGTGATGTTATTAGCCTCTTATGAGCCCCTGGACTCAATATTATAAGCTTAATGTTCCACTAAAATCAAATTATATAGCATATACCAGATATGAAGAAGGCCAACGCCGTATTACCTGCTATTGCTGCAAGAGTCATGTCATCTGAGTATCCACCATCACGAAGCCCCGAGACCACACCATATCGGTCTTGCCTAAAATCATCAGCATGCATCTGAAAACAATCTGAAGTAGTTAGAAGAACATTCCAATAGCGAGGCACATGGAGATTTTAAAAGATAGTAGCAAAGCAACCACTTGCCATCATGCATCCACCCCAAAGGAAGAATGTTTTTCCACCGGTGGCAAAGCCCATAGAACAAGGCTGCATAAAAATAAAATTCAATATACTCATAAGTCGAAATATGACATAAGCAAGAAAATTAAATGAATATACGCACAAATGCACACATCCCCTCACATCATCTACCAGCATATTTGACCGTAAAGCAAATACGGGATATAGTACTGTATATGTAGAGTGAACATTCACAGAATCACACTCATACAGCAGCTGTTTACTGTTCTAGCTCATTTTGACAGCTAATCAAGAAAGAATGAAGTATGAAGTTGTAATACTTATGAAAATATAATTATGAAGTTTCGAAGAGAGAATGAGACTGTCATACCATGTGATATTCATAAATACAGTAGCTCCCTAAACTTCCAGATGGTAAATCAAGAGGGTATCCAGTTTGAATAAATATCTGCATAAAATGAAGATCATAAATAAAATCTACAGTTCAGAACAGTGGGCCCACAATCATATTTTGAGTGTATAAGTTAGCCAAAAACTTTGAGAGCAAGTTTTAGTGAGCCCAACACCATACCTCGGGTGTTTTTTCCATCTCAGCTGTGAGAGCTCCAATGGATCCTGGATGAAGCCTAACATCATCATCCAAAAATAACACATATTTGCTGTCCTTATGTATATTCTCCACCCCAATCTGCAGGAAACATCATCATCTAATTAAGAAGTAAGAACTAACCAATAACTATCATATCTCAAACAGATGCACCTTATCAAACTACACAAGGAGCATATGAAGACATAATTAATGGATTTAATTTAAATTCTGTAACTCGTAAATGCTGGAGTCATCAACCTTCTAGACGCATTCTCATTGAGTTTCTTCTACTAATGGGTCCATTCTATTGCTAGTCAAACATGAAAAAACTCCCCTTGATGGGAAGAATTGGAAGTTACAAAAGGTCATATTTTTAGAATTAATTTGGTCCACTTTTTTTTCAAGAATACTGACTGAAAAAAAGTTATTTAGAAATAATAACATGAGGGAATTCACATCCCAACATAACACCTTTTTTCAGTGTAGAGAAGAAACTTAACATTTACAAATGTATATTTAAAAAAAAAACATTAACAAATGTAAAGTTATTTGTATGTTACAGGCCCTAGCTATCACATTGTTCAGACCCCTTAAAAGTGAAGTCTTAAACTTGAAACATACCAACTGATTGTGGATTTTCTGACTACATGTTGTTGACAAACCAGCTATGATGACCTTAGCTTCAACATTATCCTGTACACATCAAACATGCAAGCAAATTAAGAAATGAAGAAATGGAGAGAAAACCATACAAGTCAGAGTCCCCTACAAATCATCAAAGCAAGGACATAACAAAAGGCATGATTCTCATTTCACAATATCAAGGAGAACATAAACTCATGATTCAAAGCATTGTGTTCTTTTTCCATGGGTACATGTCTTAGTGAAACAAAAGTTTAGCTTTTTAAAGTAATCTTTATAAAAAGAGAGTGTGAGTTAACTACAAGTACCTGAAAATCCAATATTAACCGAGATACGGCATGGTAAGCAGGATCTTCTGTGCTTTCCACAACAAAAAGAAATTCTAGAGGACCACCGTAAAGAGATGTTATCTGCATTTATTAACATGCCAAGAGTTTAATAATACATGCAAATAATACCATTCCCCTTAGTAAGGGAGGAAAGGTACATTTTAAGAAAATAATATAATTTACATAGTGTGATGTTTTTAGATATTAGGGAAAAGAAAACTTTAAACATGATGCAAAGGGCATTGTATTAACATTCCACCCAAGTCCTTTCTATTAAAAAGAATATGCTAGATAAAAATAACTTTATTTGACATGATCAATGTAATGTCCATCTACAAAATACTCACTTGGCTTCTCCAATTGTGTAGATTGTGCTCTCCGAACCCCTTCAAAGGCATAACAACTGACACTCTGGGTAGATTGATCTGATTAATGTGTTCAAGTTCATTAATATCATAACAGAGAAATGCAAAGCTATTGCCATGCTTCATGCTATTCTTCAGTCGATTTATCTCTCTGTTTCTGTAAGGAAAAAAGAAGAAGATGATGTTGGACAAAACTCAGAAAATAATGGAGAATGAGATGCTAAGGTGGTCAAGGTCAAGTTGTCATTAAACCTAATACATTAGACTCAAACATACCTGACATAAGCAGCAAAAACCCACCCAAGAGCAAGAAGTAAGCAGATTAAACATCCCTAAACAAAAATAATATTGAAAGATCATATAAGTATGCAGTGAAAATAAAGCAACAGAATACTAAAGCATTAGAGAGTAACCATTTGTCAACATATCGCTTAAACAAAATCATTGAAAGCAACTATCACCAGGTAGTGAAATTAAGCACTCAGACAGTCAAATAATACCCAATTAATAAAAAATGACCGATCTTTATCCAAGGTGGCGGTTGGATTAGAATTTTTGTTAAGAAATGGGAATGATTTTTTCACTGTACATGTTTGGATTAATATTATTTTGCCATAAAAACGGCTCTAAAATGGTAATCCGATTCACACTCTTCCTTAATTACTGATTCCAAACATGATTACATCAGTAAAACCCAACAACTGTTGATGAAACTGAATGTACATTCTTTTAACTTCTAATTGCATCTAAAAGAATCATATGTAAAGCAATAAAAAAGAGACGCGTCATTAGAGACTTTATGGGTACAATAACACTATGCACCCACAAATCATCATATTGTAATTACAGCTACAACAAACAGCATATTATAACGAGACCTTAAATTTGTGAGTTCAATCAAACACAAAAAAACCAACATTTGATAATTGAACTCTCACAATCAAACACAAAAAAAAAATGAACATCTACTGATCATGAACCTCAGATCTCTGAAACTACAAGCAAATTCGCAAATTGGAATCAATTTTCTATCTCCTCGACTTTCGCGGCAACCAAACAGAAAAAAGCAAACGGTGAAAACAATCCTTTGACTGACCTGGATCTGGACGAAAACGGCGAGAGAACTACAGAAGGTGCGGCTGAGAGAGAAGAGGAACAAATCGACAGTGTCCAACGCCGACGACATTGCGAACCTTACCTGTAGCCTCCCTCGCTGAGGTTGTTTCTAAAAAGCCCTAGGTTTCAGCGACCGTCTCCGTCTCAGATCGCCATTGATGCGATTCGGAGCCACACAAGACAACAGAGCGCAAGACGACAGAGCAAGAGACGAAGAATAAGGATTTGGAGAGAGGAAAAAGAGGAGAGGTGTCAGATGGCGCGTGAATTTATAGCTTTGGAGAGAGAAGAGCCATCATTGACCACACATCTTCTTCGTCTGTGTCTCTGCTCTGTGTGTGCTCTCTATCTGTATCTGCTATGGTGCGTTTGGCTTTTGCACGTTACAGTGTTACAAAGAGACTGAATTTGAAATTGAAATTTTGGAGAAAAATAAATGTTTTTTTTTCTTGGAGAAAAAATAAACAGAATAATGAAGGAGAGGGAGATACCGTTGGGCTGGTTGCTTTTATAGTAAGTTTTGTAGGTTACAAGTAGAGGTGGCGAATCGGGTTCGGTCGGGTGGGAAATGCCCGTCCCGAAACGAGAACATGCTGGTTTGTACAAAATGTGCGAGTTTGACCAACCAGTTCCACACGTTTTTGGTTTGGACATCGAGAATACACAGATTCGAGTCCAAGTGATTGGCTCTAGTTTCAACTTCCACTTTTCCATTTTTTCGAGGCAGAGATACAAAAGAGAATATGAGTAGAGATATGATTTGGATTTCGATCCAGACTTGTGAGGTGGTTTTTTTGGTTTCGGTTCGAGTGTGAAAAAAATAATCTAAACACTACTCGAAAAGAAAGTGTGTTTCAACGTGCAAGTTCGTACAAGATTGTCCAATCCAACTCTCAAAAACACACAAAATTTGAAAACTAGCAGTTCAATTTTAAATAAGAGTTTTAGTTTTAAGTTGGAAATGTCCAATTAAACCTAAAGTTGGTGATTTGAGTACACGTTTGAAAAACTTAATTTGAACCCAATATGAAAAAATATTTATATAATTTGGACCCAGACTAGCTGGCACCCGAAATTTGATTTCAAATTGTATAATATAGACTATTAATTTTTTGGTTCAAATAACCTACACGTTTTACATATAAAATTCAAATTCCGATCAAAACTTGCAACACTAACAAGTCAGATTGTTTTTAAATACTCCGGTTCAAAAAAAATCTTACTCAAACTCAACTTAAAACTCGAATCTTCAGCTCTTTCCACAAGTCAACCACAACTCTTCTTATTTTGTATTGTGATAAAGACAGTTCTTGAAGTTTAGTAAAAAATCAATTACTTAAATTATGTTTTTGCCTCAATCAAAATATGATAATGTGGTGGCATAATTACGTGTACGTTACAAATTTTGAAAATGGCAACGTTTGTCAAACCCTAGAAAAGAAAGTGATGTTTTAGACTTTGATACCCAAAAAAAAAAAAAAAGAAAAAAAAAGAAACATAATCATATTATATT
>JAYMTA010004217.1:0-12962 GCA_036897625.1 Pelargonium cotyledonis | reverse complement strand
TGAGGATCGATACTCGAGCTCCTCGCGAGCTCATTATTACTTCGACACAATCAGTACGCTTGCCGAAATGCGTGTCAAGCTTGTTGGTGAATTTAGTGTGGTTTTGAAGCTAAATTAAGTTCAATTGCTTATAATTGCTTATATTTCACAATATGTTGGTTTTGGTAGTGTTTTCATGGTTTATGTAGGTTGACCATCTATCATATGATGCGAGGAGGGGAGTATCAAGTGAAAGGAACTCAAGTAAGGTTATGAGGTAAATCCACTGCAACGAACTTCATGGTGCGCCACAACGAGTTAATGTCTGATTGTGAAGACTAGCTTGGAGTGACATCAGCAGTCTCGTGCTGCGACGATAGCAGCGATTCTGAGATATAAAAAGACATTTTCAAGATGGAATTAGGGTTCACTTTTTGTTTTATTGAGACTATGTTATGTCCGATGAAGCCCTCGCTTTAGGCCCCCGCTTGAGTGGGGACCCGAAAAAATATTTTTTTATTATTGCTGTTTAAAACTACATAAACAACCGCAACTAAAAGAAAAAGCTACATCCACTATACCACTATAGCCTAAATAATCTGAAGTGACATTTATATTAGTTGCAACTTAAAAACGCAACTCTAGCTTCTAAACTATTCTGAAAAATCATTTTTCAGTTGCAATTTTAAGTCTTTTAGTTGCACTATTAGGTATCTTTATTGCATTTGTGCAAACATAAAAAAGTAAAGTTAGTTTTTTTTTTTTTTTTTTTCATTTCCAATTGACTTTTATATTATATTAAAAATAATTTTTATTTGTCATAAAATAACTTCTATACTTTTTGCAAGTAGATGTGGCAAAAGTCCAGGCCGGGTTTGATTATAGACATAAACACGTCACATTATTTTTGTGGGCATATATATACCCGGCCTGAAAAATTTATAATATATCAAATTTGAACCCACACGATTTTATCGGTCTGATTAATTTAGACCCGAACCCGCCAAAAAATAGGTTGGGGGTTTTAGTAACCTGGCCGGTTGGGTTCATTTTGCCAACTCTATTTGTAAGATTATGTTTGTCAGTTAAATAAGTAAAGTTAGAAAAATGTACAAAATCAAGTAAAAAAATTATAGTACAAAATTATACTTTCATATCTTTTGTTATGAAAAAAAACTATTAATCTTTACGTCGCTTATAATCGCGGTTTTTAGTTGCAGTTCTAAACTGAAATTAATATCGAAGACTCCTAACCATTTCAAATGTTTATAAGAACTGATAATACTTCACATTTTTATATAATTATTTATCAATATAAATCCATTTATTTAAAATCGTAAAAAATAAATAGTTCAATCTCTAAATTCTAAGAAAAGCCCAAAATCAAAATTTCGCTTTAGGTCACACAAAACGTTGGGCCACCCCTGATTTTATATGCATACATGCATGTGTATACTTCTAAGCTTTTATTATTAATTTCATTTTCCATAATTTAGGAATGTGTCCAGCTAGAAAAGTCATCTCAGGGTGAGCAACAATCAATGGATAGATAGAACACCCGAATTAACTGAAAGGCAACAAGAAAATATATTTAAAGGTTATGGCTTATACCAAAACTCAGAAAGTGGAGTGAAAAGGAGTTGGGTTATGTTTGGTAACTCTACTAAAACTATTGCAAATGTCTATAGGAGGTAAAATGAGATAAAAGGAAGAGAGAGACTATAGGAGATTTGAATTATGTTTGTTAAAATTGGGTTGTAAAAGGAGGTGTGAAAAGAAGTTGTGTTCGGTAAATTTTGGGATAAAAGTTGTAGCAATATTGTGAAATGACAACAATACCCTTGAAATATATATATTTTAATTAATAAAAGTTGCAATTGAAATTGAGCCAACAACACATGTCAACATTCTATTTTAATTGTTAAGACCCGTATCCTTTCTCTTTCATTTCTCTTTCTTTCCTTTGTCTTTGAAAACACATGAAATTGCTTGGACTGTTGCCATGTTTCATTGTTCAATTGGAGGAGAATTAAACGACTTATGATAGTCATTATCTATGTAAATTGAAATAATAATAAAAAATGTTTCATTAGTTTTATTTTCTAGATTAGTTGGTCGACCTATTCAAGATAGTCACCCTACCAACTCATATAGTTGGTTGACCAATTTGTATTGTTGGTTAGCCTATTCAAATAATTGGTCGACCAATTCAACTTGTCGGTCAACCAATTCATGTTCTGATTTTGGGTAACTAACAACTAAACCAAAAGTTTAATGCTAAACAAATCGATATATTCTTAATACATCTAAATGAGAAATAAACAACTAAATGGTCTAAACAGTGAAGTCTTTAACCAAACAAACAATGAGGATAAAATGGTCAAAAATTTTTTTTTCTCTCTTCCTTCGCTGCAGTTAGCCTTTGCTAACTTCTCCAAACTCACTCTCTCTCTCTCTCCTCCTTTAGCTTAGCTGGCAGACCAAATAGGAAGAGAGAGAGTCTGTTTTGCCAAAATCAGATTTGTGCCTCTACATTCTTGTTGGCATTGCAAAAGTTGCAAAAGGAGGTGGATGTAGAGTTTCCAAACAAGCACTAAATGTATGTTTACTTTTTTCTATTTGCATATGCTGAAATTTTAGATAGTTTATTGTTCAATTTTCTTATTTTCTCTCTATTTTTTTCTAAGCCGGGTCATTCAAATCAATATTTGGTGAATGTTGGTGAAAAAGGGAAAGAAAAAGTCGTGTCAAATCTTAACAGGAAAGTTCAAGAAATAAAGTCACTGAAACTTGGAGATTTGGAGAGGGTCATCAGAAAGATGGAGGCATGGAGCATTGAGGTTCACTCACACTTATATAAACATTGATTTATACTTTCACCTCTTCAAATTTTATCTTTTTAGTTGTTAATTTTTGGACTTGTTAAATTTGAATTTTGCAAGATTATCCTATCTGACATTATTTATGTTTTTCATTAAGCTTTTGAGTAGATTTAGTTGAAAAACAATGTGTTAGTTGTTAACATTTAGGTTAGAACGCATGTCAGTTATCATGTATAAAATTTAGCATTTTTAACTCATTTTGTTATATTTTTAATTTTACCGTGAACTCTATTACTTTGTTTTTCTACTAGATTGCTAGTAGAGTTAGTTTTTCTTTTTCTTTTTTTTTTTGTCTTAAAAAAAATCTAACTAGTTGAGCTACACAATAGGGGTAGCTCTCCCCTTTAAATCCTACCGCACCTCACCTGACGCAATGAGATATGAACTCACGACTTCACACATGGAGATATGTGTTCTTGACCATTGCGTCATCTCCAAGGGGACAATAGAGTTAGTTTATTCTTCAATGATTTCAACTCTTCAAGATATCTAATAATTTTCACAAGTTATAAATAGACGACAATTTGCATTTTGGATAGGGTTAAGATCTGATTTTTTGGGTTTAGATTAATAAAAAAAATAAATTGAATCTAATCCGAACATGTCGGATAAGATCATATTTAATAAAGTTTTGATTTCAGTATAAGAAGATGGAATTTGTATGATCCAATCTGACTCATATTTTCGCAATACAAATATGACTCGATCCAAAAATTGATCTGATTAATTTTAGATCGGATTGGATTACATAAACATTTTATTTTCAGCCTAAAATAAGAGAGTATTTAATCTCACATGAAATTCTTAATTAATTGTCAAAATAAATCATCGTCAGCTACTGACTGGATTGTTTTTAATTTTATATAAATACTTGTTATAATTTTTGGATGAAAAAAACAAATTGAGATTTAACTGTGTTCTAAATTGATTGTGTATACTTCAATCACTTACTAAATTGGACAATAAACTTTTTTATTAACTAAAATGAACTTTAAAGGGTGTCAATTTGACCATTTTCTTTAAAAGGAAAAACTATTAATTTAGGGCCTATTCAACATATTACATTTAGTTTTAATCTTAGATCGGGGTCCATTCCAATCAGGACCGAGTCACGCTTTTAGGACTCAAATTTGTAGCAGACTTAGATTATGTTTACGTGTCAGGTTCCTGGTGTACAATTAATTATGAAATTTCATGTATCATTAATCTCACGGCTAAATCCTTCAACCCGAAATAAAAAAGATGCCCAGAAAGAGATCATGTTCTCCGAAAACAACCCTTACGATAACAAGTCTTGTCGCACTGCTTCGAAAAAGAAGAATATTAGGAAATGCGGAGAAAATTTGTGGAGCTGCAACAACTCCTATGAGAAGCTGGAGATGATTACAATTATGATATAATTAGTGAGAATTGGCGGGGCTGAATTTGGAGGAAAAAGAAAAATAAAGTAGGCAGGCACCTTCCTTGTGATGACAAAAACAATTACACAAATTCATTTCCCTTGGCAGTCAGTCCGAGGCCAGAAGATAGCATTCCAACGAAACAGGAGTACAAGTTTATCAGCTGTGGAGGAGTGCGAGTCTATTCGACTCCCCCGTCCAATAATCAATCGTTATATTCAAATCAATTGCAACCGTGCAACGTCCTCTCGCTAAACCACAAAAATAGCATTCAACTAAACTGCACACCTCCTTTGTAAATGCCACACACATCATATCATATACACATATAAACGCCTCAGTGGATCGCATCCTTGGGAGTCACATTGCTTCTGGAGTCACCTGCAGAGTTGGCTGCGGCCTCTGGTGCTATTTCCCAGCTACCACTTCTCCTTCCCCAACTAGAGTGCCGTGTTGTTTCTGACCGCATGGTGGGAGCTTGATGATCTGAACTCATGACAGAGTCGATCTCTGAAGTATTATGAGGACCTCCGTTGCTCCCTCTGCTGTGTATCTCTTCGTCAACTTCTTCAACATTACGACGCTGCGAGATCTTTAGTAAATCTTCCCCAATGTCTAGATCATCTTCTACCTTCGATCGAGGGTCACCACCTCGATCTTCCGCTTCTGCTTCCCGTGTGCTGGGCAACGGAGGCCTTTGTATCTCTTCTTGAACAAATGACCGGAAGTTATTCTTTGAAGGCTTTGTCTGTGTGCAAAATACTTCATGGAAGTTGTCCACACAACCCCGGTTGTAAACATTGATCCTGTGGTCCGATCTGTATCGAAAATTCTCGTATGTAGTCTAGAAAGCATACATATTTAGTATTAATAATACAGACTTTTTCTTTCGGAAGTTAAAACCTCAATCAACAAGTAAAAATGAATGTACAAAGAGCTCATCAATAGAAAGCACCCATATTAAGTAAAATACAGAGATGAAGTGCCCCATAAGACTGTGACTCTAACCCGTACACCACACCGTACCAACAAATGAACCAGGTTAGATTTTTCCCCAATCTTCTTTTCAACACAATTGCACTAGCCAACTAGTCAGCAACAAGGTAAACTAATCAAATGTACCATTTTCATGATTAATACGAGCAGTTAGCTGTCTTTTTATTTCAGCATTCAATTAATATTCGTGATCCCATGAGAGAATTCATTTACGAGAAACTAAAAGGGGCAAGGGCAGGCCTAAGTTAACAGAGTATCCATGGAACTGACCCCAACATTGTTATGTAAATGGCTTGGTTGTTGTTATGGCATTTCAGTTGCGGTCAAACCCTAAACCACACACGCTATACTTGGCAGCTAAAGGATATTACTGCAATGATGCACACACACGCCTGGTAATAATTTGTGGTCTTCTGCCTACTGTTTCCAGAGTGAATACAGACACTGAACAATGTCATATAATGTAACAATTATGTCCTTTTTAAAGCTGTGAGCGACGGTAACCCGGGAAAATCTTTGCCACACAGCTCACACTTGGCAGGCAAATCCTAGCATAATGGTAGATACACTCATAAAAAAAAAGGCACTCATTGCACAAGGCTCCAGCCATAGCCGAGTTTGGGGAGGGTAGAAGAAGAACAAATATCAAATCCTCAGTTCTAGAGTAAAATGGACTTACATAATTTGCAATAACTGGATTCAATGAGAGCAAGTTGATAGTTCATCTAACTGAGATAAAAAACAAGATAAATCAACTGACCTGGTTTGTACCTATGAGGTACAAATGGAAGCCAGTGAGTCCACCAACAAACCACAGAGCAATGAAACAGTAGGCCATAAGTACAACAGATGCGGGGGATTCTTTCATTGCTTTCCAGACTGTGCCGTGATAATCATCCATCAGAACCTTAATGTACAAAGCAGAGATGGAAAATACATAGATGCAGAGAACAGTTGATGACGAAACAAACATGAAGAAATAACGATAGTTGCGCTGCACAGACATGCATATACAGCAGTTAGATTTTTAAAATGAACATTTCAGAAGAAAAAAAAAAAATTAACTGGCTAGAAAATAGGGAACCATAAGAGGGAATAAAAATATAAGACAATTTGTTAATTGAACATTAAATAGTGTACCAGTCCAATACATTGGCCAACCCACGGGCAATGGTGATCAAAGCGCTCCACACAATTGTTGCAAATAGAGCAATGAGAGCATCGTGGAGGGCGATATAGCATGCAAGTGTCACAATATTTCACCCTCACAGGAAGGCCATTGACCATTACTTCTTTTGTACGAGGAAACTGAAGGCTTGGCGTTTGTCTTCCACCAACTTCCACTGATGCTGATGTGTCATAACGGAACTCTTCCTCGGGTGGATGAGAATTACGAGGAATAATACCTGGGTCCCGGGCTGAAGTAAGAAAAAGAAGCACCAACACCTATCAAAATCAACAAGAGAATTAAAATACGCCACATGCCAAAGTAAACAGCAAAAAGAATGAAAAACATCTAGAAGACCTTGACCAATTGAGTAATACTTTTTGGAATTAACAAGAGACCCTGACCAAAATTGTCAAACAACTACATGCTCATTTTGAGTATATGCAGACAGCCAGACAATGGTTGAATTGAAGCCAAAGTTCTCCCACCTACGGTACATACATGTTCAAAATAGATGGAGGACAATCATATATCAGATTATAGCTCGACTTTTGAATGCACAACACTTGCTGTAGCATATGTTACGAACATTTCGGCAGATGATTTACCATAATACCATCACATGATATTAGAAAACACTTCTCAAAACAAAATCTCAAACACATTCCTTTTTAGAAGGCCCAGCACATGTCACATATCTGCTTATGGTAATTTGATATCCGTTCATAAATTATTCCTGAAATGATGTTGATCATTGGATCCAAAAGTTAAAAGTAACAGGAAAGGTTGATAGCTCCTTTCTTTTCTGATAATTTTTTTCGTTGAAAGGAGAAGTGCATCTCTCGGTGCTGTTTATAGCAAAACTCATAACACTAACTGTATGCAGAGATAGTCATGAGCATGATGTTTATAACAAATAAAAATAAAAACCTACGCTATCACAATATAAACCATTAGATTAGAAGGACTAACATAGATAGTGAAGACAACAGCCACCACCAGAATTGCATATCCTGCATTATAAGGCGAAAATTCATGGCGAAGATGCCTTGCAACAAATACACAAAAACTAATAACCGGCACAATGATCAGCAGTAAGGTGACAACCAGCGACCTAGCATCTGGCCCGAAAATCAACCTTCCACCAAGGATGAACTTCTGCAAAAATATTTACAATGAAAGGTCAATATGTTTTGAATCAACAAACACCTACAAGTTATAAAGAGGGAAAATAAGAACCAAAATGGTAAACATCATATCTGCTATCTTGAAGTCAATAAAATTTCAGACACAATGGCAGGATAAGTGACATTCATAATAATTTTAGTGCAAGAAAACAAGCAAAAAGCTATGTCACCAGGCAATGCTACTTTCATTCTAAAATTCCGCAGATATGATAGAAAATTAATTTTGTTAGTTCAGATAAGCAAATGATATGACATCTCTAACAAGTAAAAGAAAAAGAGGCATGGAATCATTCTCAAGATGCTTGCAACATGTTGCTAATGTACTATACACCCTATCACTTGGGCATAAATTTCAAAGATAACTATGCTCATAATGAAAATTAAGAATGATATGAAATGAAGCTAGCTAATGTACCAAATTATCCAGTCAATTTTCCAAGATATATAAATATATGTTATTTACTTATTTATATAGTTAAGACTTAAGTGGACTCTAATAGGCACCTCCTAAATGGTACACCATGAAAGTTAAGTCGCTGGTTGGAAAGGTTAAGTGCAATGGTCCTTATACTTAGACAGGTGATGGGATCTTTCGGGAAGCTTTTATATATCTACGAATTCAAGGTTATCAAATTTTAAAATGCAGTTATTTCAATTCTTAGTTACTGAAAATTAAACTATTGTTGATAAGCAGGAAACAAAATGTGAGCTCTATTTAACTTTGTTTTAGTTTTCTATATAACGAACACTGAAAGGATATCCACTAGTTTGAATAAGAAAGATCAAAGATTCAATTGCACTTTTAAATGATGAACCTCAAATATGATGCTTCTGGATCTAATAATTTGATAAGTCATGTATTTTACACTAGCATATCAATGATCTAACCAAGAATGCCATATGAGATACAACATAGTAAGCATTTCTATTTGTCATTTTTAGGTTGGTCATTTGATTATCCTACAAAGGTTTGAAGTCCTGGATTAAAAATGAGATGAAAAAGAATACCATGTACAGCCTGTTAATAATTTTTACAAAATAGGTTTGCTTAATTTTAGAAGTTAAAAGCATTTCAAGTGAGATTTGATTATTTGAAGAATTTATTATATCTGTTCCCCAGTTTTCCTTTTTTTTTAATGAACTTTCAATAAATGTTGTTCACAAACTAAGCGATGCTGCACCAAAAAAACAAAATCTCAGTAATCATGTTGTACATTAGCGTAAATAAGAGGTCGCAAAACAATCTTAATCATTTCCACTCTAACATATTGCAACCCCTACATCCGATTACATATATATAACCAACGCCTTTACAATCCTCAGTTCCTTTCATATCATTCACAAAACTTTACAGTATATTTATATCTCCTCCCATTTCCCCCCATATTAAAATTAGATGGGGAGCCTGTTATTGAGCTGCACCAAAAAAACATATCCCAGTAATCATGTTGTACATTACAGCCAATGAGATAGGAGTATTAGCGAGAGACATAAATAAGAGGTAGCAAAACAATCTTAATCATTTCCACTCTAACATAATGCAACCCCTTCATGAGATTACATATATATAACAAACGCCTTCATAATCCTTAGTTCCTTTCATATCATTCACAAAACTTTACAATAAATATTTATATCTCCTATCGTTTCACCCCTGATTAAAATTAGATGGGGAGCCTGCTATTGAGGCTGTGTTGCATGAGATTAGCACACAAATATGTTTCAGAGCACAAAATCATTAATTTGAATTTAACTTTATAATTACTTAATCAGTAACCAGTACATTAAAAATAAATAAAAAGAAGACAGTTTTTTTCAAGTAAAGAAGAAACATTGTCCATTCTTGGTCCTTCATTCTATTTTCCCATCAGCATACATGCATATAAGAGGCAGGGTAAAAGAACAACATTTTATATTCTCCAAGGGATTTGAAACCCAAGTAAAGGAGTAGATCAGATAACATGTTACACCCAAGATTAATGATTTCAAAAAATGATAAATAAAAAGGAAAAATATCAGTTTTCTATGCTCACAAGTTATGTGGAGCTTCTTTCTCAAAATGTGAAAAAAAAAACTCTGTTTTGTTTTGAGGCTCTCCAATTCTGCTCCTTTCCTTAAGTGCAAAAAAGAAAAAAGAAAAAGAAAACAGAGGCAAAGATGAAAAACAGTCTTCCAGACCAAGCAACAACTCCCATTCTTAAGCCATGCATACAGCATGAGATAGTTAACTGACTGCTGAAGGTCCAAATCTACTCACAAAGAGGGCCCATAGCATCATTTAAATATTGAATGTATGAAAATGGTAGTAACCCTATCCAACTGCATATTCATGTCTTCCTTGCACAAATTTAACCAGTTTCAAGATTTCCTAATAAAAGTATACAATACACATAACAAAAATTATATTGTGTAACTTTTTTTTTGAGAGAGAATATTGTGTAAATTTAGATATATGATTATTAATGACCGGTCCACTATATTATTGTGTCTTTCTATGACCCATGGGAAAGGTAATAATGCTTGGGAAAAGCACACTTACACACCAACAACGAAATTCATGACAAAAGCAATGATAGTCATCTCCTAAAGCAAGGGAAGAAAATATAAAGCAACAAGCTCTAATGCATTCTTCAAGCCCTACTCTATAAGACTACTTGACATTATCAGCAGTGACTACCTTACAAGCAAACTAGATTTGGTTCAAATTTGGTCAATACCTGTTTGATATAGTATTAGTTACATGTAATCAAACAATATAATTGACATAAACATTAAAGTCAGAAAAAAGTCAATACCCTCCATTATTACTGTGATATCCATCTTCTTCAATTCATGATAATGTTTTGTATTAAAAAAAAAATACTCCAGTTGAATAGTCCCAAGTTCAAAATTTTTATTGATTCAAATCAAACTTGACCGAATTTTAAATTGTAAGAATTATATTCAAACCTAGCTTGATCCAATCAATAAAGTTTGACTCAAACTTTTACTCAAAAATAAATTTAACAAAACCAAATCCAAATGCTTAGATATTCACCTGAACAAGAAACTACCCCATGCCCCATACTAAGATCACAACTCTTGCCTCCTTATCTTTTGGTTGACAATTCACCAACTTATTTTCCATAGTACAATAGCAATATAACAAGAAATGTTCACTATGTCCTACTATGACCAACACTGCAAAAAGCATTGCCCTCAAATATAGAGGTCACTAGTAACACTGCACTGAGATTATTTGGACTAGTAAAAAACTATGATTTGAACCACTTCAAGCTTCCAGCACCCAGCAACAAATATAAACCAAGAAAAATAAGAGAGACGAAAATTCCTACCCGAAAGCACAATGGAACTCACCCTATAAATGAGAAAAAGTGTACAATTGCATGAGCCAAACACTTAAAAGAGACCTTTGCAAAGAAAATAGCTCTTCAGATTTCACTCAATAATAAAAGCATTGAATAGCCAACCTCATGCAAATGCATACATTTCTCCAAGCTCACAAATTCATCACAGTTTAGCTTACAACTACAACACATATCACCTCATATCTGCATAAAACATGTCTTATTTGACCAACTACATTATAATAGAAACCACTCCAATGTGCCAGGTTACAACTTCACATCATCTCTTGCGTCTAAACATATTATCGTAAAGCACTTATCTGGAAAAAAAAAGAAAAAAAAAAGAGAGCACAAAATGCTCCCAGACCAGTTCTATATGCCAAACATTAATCAACTATATGACACTACACCATTGTTTTCCCATCACTGCCAACTTGAAATCGTCACCCTCCACAAATTTTTACAAGCCAACAAGAATTTACGCATAGCAATCCACCCTACGATCATCCACTAGAGTGGCCAAGCCTATTTTGTGAATGGTGATAGTTTAACAAACATAATTATTTTAATAAAAATATTCCCACTGAAATACACAAGTTTTAATCCGCTAAAGTGGAACATTCACTTCAGCTATTACTTTACAGTTTCCCCTACAAAAGTATGTTCTACAAGTTACACTACAGGATTCTACTAAGTCAACAATGACCTCCTGTCTGTACATTTATATTTTAAAGTGTTGGATATCAACAGCTCAACCTAATGGGTCTAAATAAACTCTTAAAATGTATTACAAACATGTAGTATCATGAACCCCAGTCTGCAGTCCACTAAGCTGCCCAATCAGCATTCAGCAATTAAAACGTTGTAACCATTGTTTAGTATTTTCCATCATCTTCACATAAATAGAAAAGCCAGATCATCGAACACCAAATAAAGTTAGCTCCCATTACATAGGTTAAGAAAGAAAAGGTAAGATAATGTTTAATGAAACTGTAGACTTAAAATTGGATGCCAACCCTCCATGGGCGAATGAAGAGCACACAAAGACCATGTCAGGAAAAACTGCATAAGCTGTTTATAGGATTAAAAGGCAGGAGAAGGTTCACTTTACCTAATGCAACACCTCAGCACTGGACCATGAGAAATAACTCATAATTACGACAATCTAGGTCATGAACACTATTGCCCATTGGATGGTGCTACCATCTATTAGTAATTCCCATTCCAAACAACAGATAGGTGAAAGTCCCACACACCATAAGAACTGCTTTTTCTCCTGAAGCACGAGACGCCGACGAGGAGAACAACCTTACCATTGCAGAAGCTCACTCTCACAGTTTTTTTCTTTCTTATAGAGATGCTACCAAATATTTCAATTGATAATACATATACAACCCATTAAGAAACTGGGTACCAAACTTCATTGTTATAATCAAATAACCCCTTGGTCAGCACACCCGGTAACTTATCGTATTGTGATCAGCACCAAACATATTCCCCAGCCCAATAACTCCATTTACTAGTATCATCTTCACTCATTCTCCAACTAATGAGTGCCCAATTTTTTTATATGCTCATATTTGAAATTTGTCATTTTGTAACTACCCAATAGACCCTAGACTCCACTCAAGTTGCCTAAGAGCAATTACGCTAAGATACAAAAAAGGTAATATGTTTTCCTTAACTCGCCAAGTATAGAACATGAAAAGAGCCAAAAATTAAAAAGCAATAAATAAATAGGCAAATAGCTTAATCAAACCCAATTGACGGCAAATAAAGAACAAGCCACGCATGAAATCAAAACCCACAAAAAACCCAACCACGAAAAGATGTATTGAGATTGAAAGGAGGCGAGAGGAGACGGAGAAGCTTACATTACTCCCTTTCCAGACTTCATAGACGCGCTTGGCCATGAGAGAATCGGAGGCTCTTCCTTCAACTACGCAGGGAGAGAGTCGAAGATTTGGAAGTTGAGAGTCGCATTTCGACCCAAAATGGCAGTG